>JADBJO010005745.1:57500-60000 GCA_016801955.1 Conus betulinus | reverse complement strand
CGTGCGTGCGTGCGTGCGTGCGTGCGTGCATGCGTGCGTGCGTGTGTGTGTGTGTGTGTGTGTGTGTGTGTGTGTGTGTGTGTGTGTGTGTGTGTGTGTGTGTGTGTGTTTGGTGCATGCGTACGCGTTTGCGTGTGTGCGTGCGTGTATCCGTGTGCGTGAGTTCGTGTGCGAAATGTGTGCGAAATGTGTGTGTGTGTGTGTGTGTGTGTGTGTGTGTGTGTGTGTGTGTGTGTGTGTGTGTGTGTGTGTGATGGATACGAAGAATATGCTTCAAATAGACTTCACTGTGCATATGTATTCAAATATCATTTTATGAAAGAATGAAAAGTGTTCACATCAGTAAACGCATAGTTTTCATTCAACGCCCATCTAGCGCCGAATTTGAGAAGATAAGTAATAGTTCGTTCTTCGTTCCCAATGTCCTGAATGTTGTTGATCTTGCCTGAAGAGAGGCCTGAAGACTTAAGAGGTCGGAACGCATCGTGTTTTGTCTTGTAATTTATCTGTCCATGGTATCCGCCGGAGTTACTTTAAATTCGTTTTAAAATCTGAATGAGTCTGTCAATTTCACGCGTTGAACAGTTCCATTAGATCTAGTTGCAAAGTGAGACGACTGCAGGCAGGAATCTAAAAAAAATCTTAAATAACTGAACTGAACTGCAAAAAAAAAAAAAAAAAAAAAAAAAAAAAAAAAAAAAACGTGCACAAACGAATCACAAGACAAAACACGACGCGTTTCGACCTCTTAGATCTTCTTTAGGCTGGATACAAAACAATTAGGACAACGAAAATGAACGAGCAATCACTTATCTTCAATCACTTCAGCGCAAGATGGGCGTTCGTTCAACGCCAATCTTGCGCTGAAGTGATTGAAGATAACTCTGATAAGTGACTGCTCGTTCATTTTCGTTGTCCTAGTTGTTTTGCATCTTGCCTGAAAAAGACCTAAGAGGTCGAAACGCGTCGTGTTTTGTCTTATGATTCGTTTGTCCACATTTTATTTATTTCTCTTCTTTTTTTTTCTTTTTGCGGGTCGCTAATATTTCTTTAAGATCAGTTCCATTAGAATTGTCTACTAGAAGGAATCAGCTTTAAAAGGGCAGTAAACTCAGGGGCGGATTACAGAGGAGAAGAAGGGTGATGAGGATTCACAGGGGTACCTGGAGTGATTTTGAGACTGTATACTGAAACCACTGTCCAAAAAAACCCAGGAATTCTGCCGATTTTATTCGAAGACCGTTCGTTCTCACAGACAGACAGACACACACACACACACACACACACACACACACACACACACACACGCCTAAAATAACAAGGGTGGCAGGGAGATGAGTTGCCCTTCAGGCTCAGGTCACAGAGGATTAAACCAGGAAATCTTATCTTCGTAAGCCACTTTGTATGCCTTCAAGTCCCCCTGCCCTCTTCTCTTCTTCCCCCCTTCCCCATTCACCCCACCCCCCCACCCCCACCCCCACCCCCCACCCCCTGCTGCTCTCCCCTCCCCCTCTCCTCGCGCCACTACCTCGTAAACGAAGAGTGCCACACTGTGTTGGCGTAGACGTCATTTGAGATACCTGGTCCTGCATTCCTTCTGATACCACTCATTCAGATGGAGGTCAACTTTAACTACAGTGCACTCACGCTCTCCTGTCGGCTGCACTTGGACCCTGCCTATAAATCTGTCCAGTGGGAAAGGCAAAGGGCGTGCAGGCGAACGATGGACCGGCGCTTTGATGTCAAACTGTTCTTTCACACCTCTGGCTGAAGTGCATTTCCGCCTCTCTCTCTCCTGGGAACCGTGCTAACAGGCTGTTGAAACAAATATCCACCCCCACCCCCCCCCCACCCCCCCTTTTTTAACATTCATGGTTCGAACCTGGTCTGCGCCTGTTTTATGAATGTCAATGAGATCATGCATCAGTTGGGGTTTTTTGGGGGGAAAGGATGGGGGGTAGGGGTGGAGGGGGGTGGCTGTTTGGTTGGTTGGTTGTTGTTGTTGTTGTTATTGTTGTTCCTTTTTTTCACTTTCTTTGCAGGATGTGGGACGGGGAAGGGGTGTTACTTTAATTGATAGAAAAGCAAAACACGTTTATTCTCGTGAGATGCAACAAGCAAAAAGCTATGCATCTAAAGCAAAATATTTATTTCCGTTTTAGAATGTCGCTCTGACTGCTGGAGATTAAGACGAATACTGAATCCATGCCTGCCTACATAGTGATGCTCACTCTTACGCGCAGGTTCTTCTTCTCACACTGCTACCGCTGTCACCACACCCCCCTTCCCCTCCATTTCCACCTTAACAACGTATGCCATGGAGACAGGCTGTTGTGACCATTCTCATTTGATCGAATAAACCATGTTTCTGCACTGGCTGTCTGTGGCGTTTCTTTCTTTGATCAACAGACACGCACACTCAAACACAGATAGACAGACAGGCAGACCCCCCTACACACACACACACACACACACACACACACACACACACACACACACA
>JADBJO010005745.1:47500-50000 GCA_016801955.1 Conus betulinus | reverse complement strand
TTTTTTTTCCTTCTTTCTTTCTTTCTCTTGTTTTTTTTTTTTAAGTTTGCATATGAATATGTGCACACGTGTAGGTTTATGTTCATAGTATTTGTGTGTAAGTGTATTATGTGTGCCGATCTACATGAAAAGTTGACTTGGGTATGTTCATAAAGTGTTATATTTAAATCTATGTATGTGCTTGCGGGGCGGCTTTCTCTACGTATATTAGCTATCTATCTATCTATAATTGTTCAGCATTCTATCTATCTATCTATCTACATGTATACACACACACACACACACACACACACACACACACACACACACACATATTTATTATATATATATATATATGTATGTATGTTATAATATATATTATATATCTTTATGTCTGGATATTATATATATAATAATAGTTATGAGATGTATAGAATAGATTATATATATATATATATATATATATAACTGAGTATGAGGAGAGAGAAGTGTTTTCTTTAAAGTATACCTCGCAGATATGTAGAGGCTGAATGACGTGCGGCGCTTGATTCTGTACGTATAAGTGAATTTATTAGGTGTTCCTCATCGACATCTATGAAGTATTATTGCATAAAGACCCAGCATTACACTCCATCTAAACAATCTTACGCCTGAGAATTGGTAAAAACACATCGGTACATATAATACATATATATATATATGATATATTTGAGATATATAGAGAATATATATATGTGTGTATATAGATATATATATATAATATATATATAGAGAGAGAGAGAGGGAGAGAGAGAGAGCATGAGATGAGAGAGGAGAGAGAGAGGGAGAGGAAGAGAGAGAGAGGAGAGAATGAAAGTGGACAAAAACGAGCACTGTAAACAAATATAATCCAATATTTGGAGCGGCTGCTCTTCTTCAGGAGGCATAGTCACGTACAAACGAATGGCGTTATGTCAGCACTGGTCATCCACCAGTGATGTAAAGTCTAAAACGCCATCCCGTTATTATTTCGTCACTCCTCACCCCCACCAAACGACCAGCTCACACACACTCACCTTACCATCTCTCTCCTCCATCCTTACCCCCTCTCTCTCTCTCTCTCTCTCTCTCTCTCTCTCTCTCTCTCTCTCTCTCTCTCTCTCTTGGGCGATCATACATAAAATAAATAAATCTCCAAACAAAGAACTCAGCAACAATCACGTTGATTTTTTTCCCCAATAGTTTGACCTCTTTGGTTTTCCTCAAGGGACTTTAATGATTGAATAGCATGTAGCAGCCTCCGTTCACACTTGAAAAAAAACAAACAAACAAACAAAACAGTTCACCACAGTTCCAATGGTTAGAGAAAGGAGAACGGTGGAAGGGTAGTAAGCTCCGGTAAACACGAGAAAAATAAGGGTAGGAAAGACAGAGAGAAGAGAGAGAGAGAGAGAGAGAGAGAGAGAGAGAGAGAGAGAGAGAGAGAGAGAGAGAGAGAGAGAGAGAGAGAGAGAGAGAACCGCCTGCGCGCACACGAGAGAGAGAGAGAGAGAGAGAGAGAGAGAGAGAGAGGGGGGGGGGGGCTAGGAAAAAGGTTGGGGGAGGGGATCAAAAAGGTGAGGGGAAAAGGGGGTGGGTGTGTGTGGGAGGGGGGGGGGGGGAGGGAGGGGGGGGGCTAGAAGGAGGGAAATAGGAGGATAGATGAAGAGGGAGGAAAACCCAGGGGAGTCGGAAAGTTTTGGTACAGAGAGAGGGAGGAATAATTTAAGTGAGAGGGGCGAACTGAGAGAGAGGGAGAGCGACAGGGAGGGAGAAAGAGGGAGAGAGGGGGAGAGAGAGGGGAAGGGAGGGAGGAGGTGAGGAAAAAAAAAAGGGGGTGGGGCAAAGGGAGAGGGGAATGTGGGGCGCACGAGTATATATCTTTTTCTTTTTCAACGATCACGACAGTATTTTTGTCTGTATAAAATGTCCCTGTCTAAGACGACAAGAAGTTCCATGAAAAGGCAGATGTCCACACAAAAAGCGTGCCTCAGCAGTACAGTTTAAGATCTCTAAGAGATAACACATATATACGACATAAAATGTTACCATTTAAACTGTAGAAAATGTCCAAGTTAAAAATCATATACTTTCCGATAAGTTCAAGCAGTGTAACGTCATAAAGAAAAAAAAAAAAAAAAAAAAAAGAAAAAAAAAAACTGTCCACTGTGATCTACAAAGAATAACATACAGGTATATGTTAAAAAACATTAACGAGAACATATCCGGCCATATAATGAATGTGGTTTGTTACACACTATTCAATTCTATGGTCATATCGAGAAAGAGGGGGGAGACGGAGAGGGAAAGAAAGGAGTAAGGGGGGGGGGGGGGGGGGGTAAGAGAGAGAGAGAGGCACAGAGTGAGGGGGAGGGGGTAGAGAGAGAGAGAAAGAACAGGTGGGCAGACAGATAGACAGACAAAGAGGAAGAGAAAGGCACGGGGATGGGAGGTAAGAGCAAGCATTGAGAAAGAAAGAGAGGAAGAAAAGGAGAGAGAGAGG
>JADBJO010005745.1:0-42500 GCA_016801955.1 Conus betulinus | reverse complement strand
TTGGTGGGATTGTTATTTTGATAAATCATGAGTTGTATGTCTAATGCTGGCTCAAACTAATGCGAGACGAGAGAGAGAGAGAGAGAGAGAGAGAGAGCGAGAGAGAGAGAGAGAGAGAGAGAGGAGAGAGACAGACAGACAGACAGACAGACAGACATATTTAATTATACATTACTTTGGTGCAAAAATTATAGCATGTGGCCGCACTGCGACAAAGTGTGGCATTGTGACATTCCGCGGGGGTAACAAGGTCTCCTTCCTTCCAAAATCAGGTTGATGAAGTGCAGCGTCATGCGGTGACGATCACGTCCGCCGCTCTGTGAAGTGGGCTCAGCACTTTAACCGTGTCACTGTGAGTGTTTGCGTATTGTGCTACGCCCCGGAGTCGGCGGTTTAGAATCATCGTCGCTAGCTTGGAATATCATGTGTCGTTTTTTTTTTTTGCTTTTGTTTTGTTTTTTTTTTTCTGTCTCAAGTATTTGCAAGTGCGTGAAGAGAGAGAAAGAGAGAGAGAGAGAGAGAGGGGGGGGGGGGGGGGGGGGGGGGCTTTTGTTGACCTAAAACTGGAGTAATGTTTCGCAATGAAACGACCCAGTCAATGGCGACAAAAAAACGTTGACTCAACAAAATAAAAGGCAGGGGACGATTCAGATCGGGCGTTCAGTTCTTTTCCTTTCTTTATTGACAAATGTTTGCACACGCGCGCGCGCGCGCGCGCGCGCGCGCGAACACACACACACACACACACACACACACACACACACACACACACACACACACACACATATATATATATATATATATATATATATATATATATATATATATATTACAATGAAAACAATAAAATCCAAGGATAAGTACCGAGCACCATTCCAGCAACTTGCAGAGCAGCTAGGGTTGCAATGACTGCAAGAAATATTGAATTATAAACAAAGCTTGCTCTTATGTCTCAGATTATAGAAATAGGGGGGTGATAAGCCTTCATATCTGCAGTGGTAGATGATTCTGCCTAACTGACAGTATGTGCTGATTTTGTTTATAATTCAATATATATATATATATATATATATATATATATATAGTAGTATCATATATCATATATATATATATATATATATATATATATATATATATATATAATATATATATATATATATATATATATATAGTAGTATCATCATCATCACCATCATGCGCTCGACTTCTTTTGTTTTGTTTTGGATGCGTCACATCTTCAGTCATACGCCATGACGAAACCCCAGTCGTCTTGAGGTCTTGACGGCTGCCCCAAAGCTGCACATAACAGCTCGTTGTTTTGGATGCGTCACATCTTCAGTCATACGCCATGACGAAACCCAGTCGTCTTGAGGTCTTGACGGCTGCCCCAAAGCTGCACATACAGCTCGACACCCTCTTGCCAGGTTTGCCGCCGTAGAACATCATGGGCTGAATGTTGTGGTCTGAAGACTGCAACCCGTGACGAATGGCAGAAACGGCGGGGGCTGGAGAGACAGTCGGCAAAAACGGCGAAGCTGGAGAGGTCGGCAGAAAACGGCGGGGCTGGAGAGAAGGTCGGCAGAAACGGCGGGGCTGGAGAGAAGGTCGGCAGACACGGCGGGGCTGGAGAGAAGGTCGGCAGAAACGGCGAAGCTGGAGAGGTCGGCAGAAACGGCGAGCTGGACAGGTCGGCAGAAACAGCAAAAGCTGGAGAGAAAGTCGGCAGAAACGATGGAGCTGGAGATGTCGGCAGAAACCATGAAGCTGGAGAGAAGGTCGGCAGAAACTGTGAAGCTGGAGAGAAGGTTGGCAGAAAACGTCGGGGCTGGAGAGAAGAAGGTCGGCAGAAACGGCGAAACGGCGAGGATGGAGAGAAGGTCGGCAGAAACGGCGGGGCTGGAGAGAAGGTCGGCAGAAACGGCAGGGCTGGAGAGAAGGTCGGCAGAAACGGCGGGGCTAGAGAGACGTTCAGCAGAAACGGCGAAGCTGGCGAGGAGGTCGGCAGAAACGGCGAAGCTGGAGAGGTCGGCAGAAACGGCGAAGCTGGACACGTCGGCAGAAACGGCAAAGCTGGAGAGAAGGTCGGCAGAGAAACGATGGAGCTGGAGAAAAGGTCGGCAGAAACTGTGAAGCTGGAGAGAAGGTCGGCAGAAATTGTGAAGCTGGGAGATAAGGTCGGCAGAAACTGTCAAGCTGGAGAGAAGGTCGGCAGAAACGACGACGCTGGAGAGAAGGTTGGCAGAAACGATGGAGCTGGAGAGAAGGTCGGCAGAAACTGTGAAGCTGGAGAGAGGTCGGCAGAAAACGAGCGGGGCTGAGAGAGGTCGGCAGAAACGGCGGGGGGAAACGAAACGGCTGGAGAGAAGGTCGGCAGTGACGGCTGGGCTGGAGAGAAGGTCGGGGACGAACGTACTACTGCCAGTGGAGTCCTCTGCCTTGACAGGAAATTGTTGAGGAGAATCGCCTGTCCATTGTCAGGGCTGGAGAGAAGGTGGCAGAAACTGTGTGTGTGTGTGTGTGTGTGTGTGTGGTGTGTGTGTGTGTTGTGTGTGTGTGTGTGTGTGTGTGTCCATTGTGAGGGTGTGAATGTGTGTGTGTGTGTGTGTGTGTGTGTGTGTGTGTGTGTGTGTGTGTGTGTGTGTGTCCCCTCCCCCCCCCCCCCCCCCCCTCCCCCACTGGTAAGTAATTCAATACAAATTCGGGCTTTACAATTTCTCTCCGTCATTAAGGAATGACTTGGCAGGGTTATCTTTAAAAAAATAAAAAAAAAAGGAAAAAAGGTAGGTAAAAGACAAAGAAAAACGGTGATAAACGGTGATGAATACGTGCGCTTCAGCTTAAAGATGTGAAATGAAATCCTCCACTGGCAACATATGGCAGCCATCATAGTCCTTGAAACTGAACCATTCAGATCGCCCGCCTGGAGGCCTTTCGTCCGCTGATCCGGACTCACCAGTGGGGAGTCTAAAAGTTCTAACTACCAATCAGAAGAACTGATCTATAGCGTAATCCTACACCATTTATTCTTATCTTTGCACAAAAGATATGAACAAGGGGTGGGGTGGAGGAGAGGGGGTGGGGGGTGGGAGGAAACAGTGTGGTTGCAAAGTCAGTCTCTTTCCTATTTACAATCCATCTTATTTTCTTATTTATCAAAAACAATAAATATTGTTTTTGGGGATAGATATTCATTCTTTTTTTTTCCCTCTCTTCAGTCAGGCATTAAAAATAGTAAGGTGCACCGATTGGTGGGAAGATCTGGAGTATATTTTTTTGAAAATCTTCATTCATAACGTGTAGAAACAAACGCAAGTGGTCCCTGACCTATACATACAGACCTGCACACTCATGAGCACGCTCTCTCTCTCTCTCTCTCTCTCTCTCTCTCTCTCTCTCTCTCTCTCTCTCTCTCTCTCTCACACACACACACACACACGCACGCGCGCTCTCTCTCTGTCTCTCTCACACACACACAGAGAGAGGGGGGGGGGGGGGGGCACAACGTACACACAAAAAAAGAAAAAAAAAACTTGACTTTTGTTTTCATGTATGACTGGGATTCTCTCTCTCTTCTCTCTCTCTCTCTCCTCTCCCCCTCTCTCTCTCAGAGAGAGAGAGAGAGGGGGGGGGGGGGGGGGGGCAGCAACGTAGTGCAATTCCTCACAAAAAAAGAAAAAAAAACTTGACTTTTGTTTTCATGTATGACTGGATTCTCTTCTCACTTACCCCCCCCCGTTGGACATTTAGTTTTTACATTTACCCCCCCCCCCCCCCCCCCCCCCCCCCCCCCCCCCCCCCCCCCCCCCCCCCCCCCCCCCCCCCCCCCCCCCCCCTCCCCCCAAAAAAGATTCTCCTTGCACTGCACGGAATTCGAACCGTAGGTCCTCTCCTAGGCTGATATCGTAAACCACAAGCTCTCATCCTCTCTTTGGCCTGCCGCATAGACATGTATACAAAGAGACGATGGGTCAGGGCGGGCCGGGTGTCAGGCAATCTGGTCTAATTACGGGAAGCTCACCTGTACTGGCTGGCATCTAGCCTCACCGTGACGCCTGCAAGACTGTACCCGCTGACCCCCCCACCCCCCCACCCCACCCCACCCTCTACCCCCACCCCCACCTTCTTCCCCAGCCTCACGTCCTCGCTGGCCTCAGCTGAGGCCCCTCCCTCCCTCCCTCACTAAACTTAGCTCCCCCAGCCACCCACCCACTCCCGACATCCTTCGCTCAATCCCCTCCCTCCCTACCTCACTCTCCTTCCAGTCCCAAGACGTTCGCGCACGTGCTTCAGCCACCTAGGCGCTGTTTGGCTTGGCAATAAAGGGTACCGGGTTCTGGACCAATAAACAACGTTCCCAGCGTCAGTACCGAGGTGATCCGGCTCTGTGAGTTTCTGTCTTGTGCATCTTTTTTCATTGCAAAGGGGCCAGCAGAAGAGAGAGAGAGAGAGAGAGAGAGAGAGAGAGAGAGAGAGAGAGAGAGAGAGAGAGAGAGAAGAGGAGACTGAATAACTGACTGACTGGCTGGGACGGCTCTTGCACTCCAACACCCTGTTCTGCTGAACCCGAGGGCTGGGAAAAAGGGGGAAGGAGTTGATAGATAGACAGTGCGCAGTGAAAGACTCTCACACACGACCGCAGAACTACAGGGTTCGGTTATGGCGTTGCTGGGAATTTTACCTGGTTTATCTTATCGTCTCTGGATGTTCCTTTATATATATATATATATATATATATATATATATATATATATATATATATATATATATATATATATATCAAGATTTATATATATATCAAGACGTAAGTAGCATCGGTTCCTGAAGAAGCCTTTTGGCGAAAGCTTGGACAAAAAATGAACTCTGTGGGCGGTGTTCTACAGCTTATTGTTTATTACTATATATATATATATATATATATATATATATATATATAATCATTTGTAGGTCTACGTTCTACGTGTACTTGAACGTAGTCTTGTTCCTTCAATATACTCTTCTCCGGCAATCTAGGTGGTGGGTGCGCGAACATATTTATCTCTCTTCAATTAGATCCGTCTGTTTTCATCTCCCACTTCACTTTCTCCCCCCATACACACTACACTACACTACACTACACTACACTACACTACACTACACTACACTGCACTGCACTACACTACACTACACTACACTACACTACACTACACTACTCTCTCTCTCTCTCTCTCTCTCTCTCTCTCTCTCTCTCTCTGACACTCACAATCTGTCTGGGTGTCTCTCTCTTTCTGGAAGCCGTTTCATCTTCATCTGTCTGGTGGGGCGAAGTCTCAACACAGCTGACAGGAGGATTGCTGTGGCATTAGTTTAGTTCTGGTGCCCCCCTCCTCTTCCCCACCCCTCCTCTCTACCTCTGGCTGCAGCTCATTAACCAGATAGACAGGCCAGCAAGACAAGGACTGAACCTTCCTGAAGGGAAGTAACATAAACACAGAAGACTAGAGTTTTTTTCCTTAAGGAACATGCTTTTCTTTCTTCATCCCCCCCCCCCCCCCCCCACCACACACACACACACACACATGCAAGTACACAACACCACTTCACTTTTTGGTTTGGACTTGATGGCCTACAGGGTGGTGGTGATGATGATGGTGATGGTGGGTGTCGGTGGAAGGGCGGGGGTGGGCATTTGCGTCAATGGGGGTAGGTGTTCTGAGTGCAGTCGACAAAAGAATTCGTTGAACTGTACACAGCAGACATATATATATATATATATATATATATATATATATATATATATATATATATATATATATATATATGTGTGTATGTGTGTGTATGTATGTATGTACGACTTCTGGCGTTGAAATGCTAAAAACTGATTGCAGGCTTATTCAACCAAGATCTGGTAACCCCCTCCCCCTGAAACCCCTTCTCCTCCTCACTCCTCCCTGCCTCGGTTCTGGCTTCCCAGCCCTTCTCCCCTTCCCCCCCCTCCCCCGTCCTCCTGTCCCAATCAGTTCCTTCTCCACAAGACATTAAATGGCGGTGTAATTGCTAGCACAGGAAGTGGAATATCTGAGCATTTCTCTGATCTTATCCGTTGCGATAAGACGATGAACATTTTCAGTTGCAAGTAGTTAACATCACGACATGCAGACAGCCCACGATCGATCGCGCCGGAAATCTTCATTGAAGGCCCTGTTCCAGTGGGAACGAAGAGAACTATTGCAAGCCGGAGACCAAGGTCTGACCAGCGCGCTGGGCTGATGCGTAGGTCAGACACCTGTAAAGTCGAAGCCACAAGACCCTCCTCTTGAATTATATCTCATCTTAGTCACGAAGTAATTTATCCATTAGCTTTTGATCATGCAGAGTGTGGTCTCGAAACTTAGCGGATGTGGTGTAGTGTATATGGACTAGTCCGCAACACAACAAGCAGGCTTCCGCCCGAAGAGTGCAGAGTCAGGACGGGAGATGGCTACAGTGACTGGTTTGAAGTTGTCACCGGAGTAAGGCAAGGTTTTATCCTCTCCCCTCTCCTCTTTGCACTTGCCATTGACTGGGTTTTTAAAACACGCAACCCAAGGAAAGGGAATCAAGTGGACAGAAGGAAAACAGCCCTCTCAGATCTGGATTTTGCCGATGACATTGCCGCTCTTGCAAGCACCACTCAAGATCTGCAGGTGCTTGTAGACAATATCAGCAAGTTTGCAGGCAACATTGGCCTCATCATCAGTGCCAAAAAAGACTAAAAACATGCTTACCGGTGAACATCAAGGGCCAACAGACGTTCTCATCGACCAAAAACAAGTGGAAGAAGTAGAGAAACTTCACATACCTAGGCAGCTCTATCAACAACGCCAATGACCTCGACCATGAACTGAAGCATCGTATTGGGAAGGCAACATCAGCATTCAATCAGCTGAACAAAATATGGAACAGCAATAAATTTTCCCTTACAATCAAACTGGAATTTTATAACTCCAGTGTGACTCCAACGCTGTTATATGGCTGTGAAACCCAGGTCAAATGGTCAGACTTTATACTAAATGGTCAGAGACGTCAGGGAGAGGTCCAAACAGCTCCCCGTGTCAACCATCGTCTGCAGACGGCGCCTCCACTGGCTGGGTCATGTCTTAAGATTACCCTCTTCAAGACCTGCAAACCTGGCCATTAAATGAACCCCCAGCAGGACCAGAGAAAAGAGGACGACCCAGGATGAGCTGGCGACAGACAGTGGAGAGAGACCTCTGGAGTGAGTGACACTAGCAAACTGGCTGAGGACCGTGCACAATGGAGCGACTTGACTGCCTCATGCGTCGCAAGACGTGGGAGCATCTAAGTGTAAGTAAGTAAGCACGCAGTGACACCTCTTTGAGGAACCTGAAACAAACAGACCTGTCTCAGAACGGAATGGGTCTCCATAGCCTCACTGGTCATTATGGATTAAAAAAAAGCCAGATTCTGTGGTCTTTGATGTCCTGTACAAGTGGTGACCTCACCTCAATTCCGCCGCCTTTACGATTCATTCCGGTGGTGAGCTCGTGCCCACGCCTTCAGAGTTAGCAATGCGGTGAAGACTGTTGTTGGATAGACATGATAGTCTACTGCTAAGACTAGTTTCGCGCGTGCACAGCCACAAAAACAGGCTGTCCGTGCACAGCCACAAACAGGCTGTCCCGAACACAGCCACAAACAGGCTGTCCGTGCACAGCCACAAACAGGCTGTCCGTGCACAGCCACAAACAGGCTGTCCGTGCACAGCACCACAACACAGACAGACTGTCCTGAACACCACAGGCTGTCCCTGCACAGCCACAAACAGGCTGTCCCGAACACAGCCACAACAGGCTGTCCACAGCACAGCCACAAACAGGCTGTCCCTGCACAGCCACAAACAGGCTGTCCCGTTCACAGCCACAAAAACAGGCAGGCCGTCCCGTACACAGCCATAAACAGGCTGTCCGTGCACAGCCACAAACAGGCTGTCCCGTGCACAGCCACACACAGGCTTGTTCTGTCGCACCACACACAGGCTGTCCCGTGCACAGCCACACACACAGGCTTGTTCTGTCGCACCACACACAGGCTGTCCCGTGCACAGCCACACACTTGCTTCTGTTGCACCACAAACAGGCTTGTTCTGTCGCACCACCTCACTTCGATAATGTGCACTGACGCCTTTCCTGATGCAGAACCCAAATAAATGAGCGTCCCTCCCCCCCCCCCCCCCCTCCCCCCCCCATTGTTCTGCAGAAGGGCGCTACCCCATCCATTTAACGACAGAACCCATGATTACGAACTCACGCGACCATTTGGAGGTAATTGAAACTGAGGTAGCTACGAGAGCTGGGTTTGAAAGGCCGTCGAACTCTAAACTTTCCTTTGTAATGATTAGTGAGGATAAGAATGACGTGGATGATATTTCGGGGTTCCATTTGAGTCGGAAACTACATGACAGGGCTGTCCTCTACGTTACCTTTGATTATATATCCAGGCGTCAACCAGACCCGAGAGGCACATACACCTGCAGTATTGGTCAGGAAATCTTCCCACTTAAAAAGGCTGAAGGTCCAAATTCTCACAGCCGTGGGTAAACACACTGTATTCGGCTCCTCGAATCCTGGGCATGGCTCTGTGGAAAGCGGAGCCCCTCCCTGCCTTCACTTTCCCAGAATAGCATGACTTGTCCATTCACTGTTGGGTGGACAGAGAGGGGGTTTAAGCTGAAGTCCGACCCCATGGGTGGGTCGAAGTGACAGCGCCCCACGGGCAAACGCCCCAGCAGCTTCATTACGGGTCAAGCTCCTAGGTGGAGTACAGACAGGATTATGGCAAGGAGGGTTGTCCCCGATAGGTGTGTAAAGAAACCTTTACATTGTTGTGTAAAATAAAATTGTACACATAGAGGGGAAACGATACTAGGTGGCGTTGCACTCTGTCAGCGCTTCTTCCCCTAGTGATTGCGAACCGAATACCGTGCAATGATACAAGTAGGACAAAGATTAGCAGGTACTTCCAGACCGTACTGTACCGTAACGCACCATGCCACGCACCGTACCATACTATACCACACCGTATACCACACCGTACCTATACCACCCACCTTACCACCCACAGCACTGTACTATACCACACACACCGTTCCTTACCACCCCTTACGGTACTGTACTGTACTGTACCATACCGCCCCATACCACAAACCACCGCAAACCACGTACCCGCACCATACCACGTACCGTACCGCACCATACCACACGTACCCTTACCCCACAGTACTATACCACCACACCGTTCCTTACCACCCACAGTACTGTACTATACTGTACCATACCGTACCATACCACCTACAGTACTATACTGTACCATATACCACCTACGTACCATACCATACCATACCATACCACCTACAGTACTATACTGTACCATACCGTACCATACCACATACCGTACCGTACCATACCGCTACCATACCACGTACCGTACTATACTGTACCATACCATACCACAAACCGTACCTACCATACTATACCGTACTATACTGTACCATACCATACCATACCACCTACAGTACTATACTGTACCATACCATACCATACCACCTACAGTACTATACTGTACCATACCATACCATACCACCTACAGTACTATACTGTACCATACCATACCATACCACCTACAGTACCATACCCATACCGCTACCAGTACCGTACTATACTGTACCATACCATACCATACCACCTACAGTACTATACCGTACCATACCGTCCCATACCACATACCTTACCGCACCATACCACGCGCCGTACTATACCGTACCATACCACATACCGTACCGTACTATACCACATACCGTACAGTACTGTACCATACCGTATACGGTATACTGTAACATACCGCATTATACTGTAACACAACCGCACCATACCACATACCGCACCGTACTATACCACATACCGTACTATACCACATACCGTACCGTACCATACCACATACCGTACAGTACTGTACCATACCCGCCATACTGCATTTTCATGCCGCACTGTACTATACTGTACCATACCACATACTGTACCATACCGCATATCATACCGTACTGTACCATATCGTACCATACCATATACTGTACCGTACTGTACATACCGTCCTGTATACCGCACCGTACTGTACCATACCGCACACCATACCGTACTGTATCATACCGTACCATACCGCATACCATGACGTATTGTACCATATCGTACCAGACCACGTACCGTACCGTAGTGTACCCGACCGTACCATACCATTCACACAATATAAATAAATGCGATACAGATTAGTTCAATGCGATCCAATACATTGCAAAACAATATAACACGATACAATACTACACATCATGACACGATACATCGCACACAGATAAGACGAAAACATTACAAGACGACCAATACGATGTGAAACGGAACAGCAGCGAGCGTACAATGCAGTATTAATGAAAACAAAGAATTCAATACAGTACGGACGATACACTACAGTGTAACACGAAACGATAAAGACAAGACATTTCAATGTCATGCGTGTTTAGAAAACTTTTTCTTGCAGGTGAGGTATTACTTTTTTTTTTTTTTCGCCATTGACACTCTCTACCAAAACAAACCAGAATCAACGTCTGTCATTCTGTGCAATGGCTCCTCTGGTGGTGTGCCTTTTGACAACCTGTACTTATGTTCCTTATGGACTTCTGCTGAAATGTCGACAGGATGATTGTAGGTTTAGCTGCTGTGTACGGACGAGATGGACTCGGCGGCAGGGAAGAATGACGTGAGGTTCAAGTCTGTTGAGAAATACAAGAACATATAGAAACAGTTGTCCTCGTTTGGTGTTCGTGTCTCCATGCGCCGTGCGACCGTGGCCACTGAACTGCAAAAACATCAGAACACATTGTAGTTCAATACTTCACTATTGAAAGGGGGGGGGGGGGGGGGGGGGGGGGGGGGGGGGGGGGGGGGGGGGGGGGCAAGCCCTTTATAGGACAAAATCAAAAAGACAAGTATAGGTACGGACATACCACATTTCACACGATCACATTTTAAGAAAATTAATCTTTTGTTCTTGAAGGGAATTGTGCGCATTTCCTCCCTGGAGCCCCTCGAGTATCACCCGTGTCGTTTCACCCAAATGCTCAACAAGACTACAACGACTACCACTCCTACAACCCCTACCACTACCACTACCACCACCACCACGACTTCTACTGCTACTACTACGGCCACCACCACTATCACCAGCACCACCACTACTGCTAATACTGCAACTGCTGCTGCTGCTGCTGCTACCACCACTATCACCACCACCACCACCACCACCACCATTACAGCCACCACCACACCACCATACCACCATCACCACGTGCACCTTCAATATCACCACCACCACCACCACAACCATCACTACCATCACAATCATCACCACCACTATTACCATCACCGCCGCCGCCGCCACCACCGCCACCACCACCACCACTGCTACTACTACTACTACTACTACTACTACTGAGTGCTTTGATCAGTGGAATGTCTGCCAGGCAAAACGTAATGGTGTGTGGGAACAGAACGCACTGGATGACCCGCCATTAGGCCTCACATGATCGGAGGAAGCGTGACTGCGTGAAACGTGGCGCACCAACAGACTGAGGTCTGCCGTAACCATCCTGTCACAGGCCACGCGCCACAAATAGAACTGGACACCACATCACTATACAATCCATGTTACACCATCATTACACAATCCACACCACATCACTATACAATCCATGTTACACACACACAATCACGGTACAATCCATGTTACACCACATCACGGTACAATCCATGTTACACCACATCACAATATACAATCACATGTGAACACCACATCACTATACACCATGTACACCACATCACTATACAATCCATGTGACACCACATCACTATACAATCCATGTGACACCACATCACTGTACAATCCATGTGACCCACATCACTGTACAATCGTTTCGAGGTGCAGCATACATTTGAGCCAAATATTGATATTCAACTGATAACAGATCAAATGAACACCCCACCCCACCCCCCCACCCCCCCCCCCCCCACCACCAGCCATTTGACTTGTTGTTAGGGATTTCTCCCCTTGAAATAATTCACAATCTTGAAACACATGGTCCTTACCTGACGTCACATGTCTGGCTTTCGCGCACTCACCTGTGACCTTATCTTTGCGCCAGGTGGGTTCCCTAAAATAGTCCCATTCCTTTCATTTTAATCCTGTCTGCTTGGAACCACTTGGCATGTACCCTGATGGGCATATGAAAGAAAAGAAGGTGAATCAACTTTCAGACACAACAAAAAAATTCTCAAAACAGTCTGACTGTGCCTGTCTATAAATACTCGATTCCTAGAGCAAGGCCTTAGCCCATTATTTTTGGTGTCAGCCCAGTGTGCCCTGGCGTCAACCAGGCCTGGGCGACGAGGACACCTGCAGCGCTAGTCAGAAACGCGAGGGACACTCTTAGAGACATATCCTTGGATTTGATAAAACTCGACTGTGGGATCAGCCGCCATAGTACAATGGTTAACATGGCAGACTACAGAGTCTTGACTAGAGGGTCGTGGGTTTGATTCCCAATGGCCTTCTATATTTGTGGGATTTTTTCCTGCCCTGACTGGCTCCCTATGCAGTTAAGGTCTGTATTGGGAAGACTGGGAACATGCACTCAGTTCAATCATTAAGGTCTGTATTGGGAAGACTGGGAACATGCACTCAGTTCAATCATTAAGGTCTGTATTGGGAAGACTGGGAACATGCACTCAGTTCAATCATTAAGGTCTGTATTGGGAAGACTGGGAACATGCACTCAGTTCAATCATTAAGGTCTGTTATTGGGAAGACTGGGAACATGCACTCAGTTCAATCATTAAGGTCTGTTATTGGGAAGACTGGGAACATGCACTCAGTTCAATCATTAAGGTCATGCACATGCACTCAGTTCAATCATTAAGGTCTGTATTGGGAAGACTGGGAACATGCACTCAGTTCAATCATTAAGGTCTGTATTGGGAAGACTGGGAACATGCACTCAGTTCAATCATTAAGGTCTGTATTGGGAAGACTGGGAACATGCACTCATGCACTCAGTTCAATCATTGAGTCTGTATTGGGAAGACTGGGAACATGCACTCAATTCAATCATTAAGGTCTGTATTGGGAAGACTGGGAACACGCACTCAATTCAATCGACAACGGATGTGTCCCTGATATAGCTGAGCAAATTTCCTAACCAATACAGCACAGGCTTGGTTGACGCCAGAATATGTTTTGGAATAATAAACGTAGAGTACAGCCTTGTAATGCAGTCTCGGACCAGAATGGAACTCTGTAACATCATCTTCGATGTCCTCATCCTCATCGACCAGCATGGAAAAAAAACATCAAATTCTGTGACTCTTCATGCCCTGCTCTTATGGTGACCTCAGTTTCAAATTCCTCTCTACGTCTGTGCCTTTGGTGAACTCCATGCTGAGATCGCCGCCATTGACAAATTCATGGGAACTGTCGTTAGACCGACGTGGTAGCGCCCTTTGGAGTGAGTGTTCAATTACGCCGGCTCCGCGACTTAGCAATTATTGTCGTCAGCAGTGGGCTTAGTAGGTAGTGTCTTGCGTACGTTGGATCAGAACAGGCACCACCGAACACCACCGATGTGACTCGGCAGCAGTGCAGTGTCTCCTCTGATGGGTTGCCTCATGACGACTTGACATGGAATGCTGCCTGTGGATTACCGGTTCCGGGCTATGGCCGGACAAACCAGGCTGTGTACTGGGTACGGGAAGGGGGGGGGGCGAAAGAGCGGTGTGAGTGCCATGCCACTGGAACGGCACATAAGATGAGGGGGAAAAACTCAACTGTGGGTTACCAGTCATCCTCTTTGACACCATTTCTCCTAAAATTCCCATAATGATATAATGGTGCTGATGTGGCTTGGAACCAGCAGCCCTATATTCGCGAGTTTTCGGTCCCCTGACTCTAACCACTGAGCCACAATCATGGTCTGACCTTGCCTGACTCGACCTGACCTTGAAATGATCCTGTTCAGTACTTCCTGTTGTACAAGGCTAAACACACACACACACACACACACACACACACACACACACACACACACACACACGCACGCACGCACGCACGCACGCACGCACGCACGCACGCACGCACGCTCGCTCTCTCTCTCTCTCTCTCTCTCTCTCTCTCTCTCTCTCTCTCTCTCTCTTTCACACACACACACACACACACACACACACACACACACACACACACACACACACACACACACACTGCACACTACTGATTTATCTGGCTTTTGTGCATGCGCAATGACCCGGCTTGTGAACCATCAAGCCATGAGTAACAGCGCTATTGAATTTGGAAAAAAAAAAAAAAGAAAGAAAGAAAAAGAAAAAAAAAAAAAACACCACGATTCGCAGAACACTTGAACCGGGTGGAGGTGGTGGAGGATAGGGGTGACGACAGGTGGAGAGGGGGGGTTGGTGGGAGGGAGGAAGGGGGGGGGGGGGGGGGGGGGGGGGGGCAACTGATCTCTCACAATGCCAACAAAATTTCTTGTGAAGAGGGAACTTGCGTCAATGGCAAACATGGCGACGCCTTCAAACATAACTGTTTGATTTACACCCCTCAAAGGGCAACATTTTCATCTCAAGACTTAATGATTGCTCACTTGTGTGTGTTTGGGAACACTTTCTCGCACGGGCAGTCGTCTCTGGTGATTCTGCCTCGTGGAAGGCGAAAAAGGCTCCAACCTGAATGGCATGAACACGCAACAAATGCAACAAAAGATAGAAGAAGAAGAAAAGAAGAAGAAGAAGAAGAAGAAGAAGCAAAGCCTGTGGGACACAATAACTGAGCATGCTTTGAGGGGGGTAAGCCAGTAAAACCGACCAAGAGTTCCTTCGGTGCTAAGCTGTCGGCAGTGGTAAATTCGGCGGCGTCTTGACAGTATATACAACTGCTAACACCCCCCGTCTTCTTTCCAGACCTGCCGTCGGCACTTTGGGTTTTAATCGTATCGTTTATTGCCCAGCCGAATGCTTAGGGCTCATTATGACAGAAAAGGGAGCACGCGCTCACGCACACAGAGAGAGAGAGAGAGAGAGAGAGAGAGAGAGAGAGAGAGAGAGAGACAGACAGACAGACAGACAGACAGACAGACAGAGAGAGTGAGACAGAGAGAGGCAGAGAGAGAGAGAGAGACAGAGAGAGACAGAGAGAGAGAGAGAGAGAGAGAGAGAGAGAGAGAGAGAGAGAGATTAGAGATAATTCATGGATTAGAATAATTCGGTATCATCAGAGCAAAATTCTTTAAAGGAAACCGAGAAACAAATCAGGTACCGTTAAATTATACCAAACCACCGAAGCCTTTGAGTCTTCAATATTCCATTTAATTCATCATCACAGAAAAAAAAGACAGTCACATGACTTATAAGATCAGCCATTAGATAAAATGAAAGTGATATGTAAACCATGTTACTAGCTCACCAGAGCCAGAGAACAAAAATGCCTGAATTGAAAGAGCGGATAGCAGCACAGGAACTTTGAATGGAACAGAGAACAATACATAATCCTTTTAATAGACCAGGAAACAAAAACAGAAGTTTCTGTATGGAGTACACAGCGTAGCACAGAAGCTTCCGATGGGAACAGAAAACAAAACAAAAGTTTCTGAATGGTATTGAGAAAAATCAAAAATGTTCTGAACGAAACAGCGAACGATAAAAAGAAGTGTCTGAGTGGAACAAATTAAAAAAAAAAAATAGAGAGTATCTTCTGAATGGGACAAGTAAACCATACAGGAGCTACTGAATAGAACATGTACATAATACAGTTGTTTCTGAATTGGACAGGTAAATAATAAAGAACCTACTGAATCGACCATGTACATAATACAGAGGCTTCTGAATGGAACAAGTACATAATACAGAAGCTTCTAAATGGAACGAGTAAATATTACAGAAGCTTCTGAATGATACGAGCAAATAATACAGAAGCTTCTGTATGGAACGAGTAAATATTACAAAAGCTTCTAAATGGTAAGAATGCATTATACATAAGCTTCTGAACGAAAATGCAAATAGTACAGAAGATTCCGAATGGAACAAGCAAATCGAAATACAGGAGCCTATGAATGGAACTAACAGAGAAAAACACGAAAGCAACTGACTGGAATGAACAGATAACAAGCCAGAACCTTCTGAAAGGAGCAAACTTATGAACATGAATGTTCTGAAACGGACAACCAGATTAATAAAAACCGCTGTTGAATGAAACAAGTTAATAGCAGCACGGAAGGTTCTGAATGGAACAAATTAAAAGCTTTTGCATTAGACCAACTGTTGAAAATGCAAAATCTTTTGATAGAACAAACAACAACAACAACAAAAAAATTACAGAACCTTCTGAACGGAGCAGATAACAATACAGAAATTTCTGAAGGGAACAAAAAACTCAACAAGACAGAAACTTCTGAAAGAAACAAAAAACAATATTAAAAATATGCGTGGAGCAGAGCTAAATACAGAAGTTTCTGAATGCAACAAGGTAATGGCAATACAGGATTTTTGAATGGAACAAACAAATAAAATAAGACCTCCTGAATGAAACAAATAAATAACACTACAGGACCTTCCTGAACGGAACTAACAAATAAGAATACAGGATCTTCGGAACGAAAAAAAAAAAAAACAAATAAGAATACGGGACTTTCTGAATGGAACATATAAATAACAATGCATGGCCTTCTAAATGGAACAAATGAATAATAATATATGATCTTCTGAGTGGAACAAATAACAATACACCTTCTGAATGCAACAAATATATAACAATACAGGACTTTCTGAATGGAACAAACTAATAACAATACAGGATCTTCTGAATGGAACAAACTAATAACAATACAGGATCTTCTGAATGGAACAAATAACAATACAGGATCTACTGAACGGAACAAACTAATAACAATACAGGATCTACTGAATGGAACAAACTAATAACAACACAGGATCTTCTGAATGGAACAAACCAATAACAATACAGGATCTACTGAATGGAACAAACCAATAACAATACAGGATCAACTGAATGGAACAAACCAATAACAATACAAGATCTACTGAATGGAACAAACTAATAACAATACATGATCTTCTGAATGGAACAAACAACAATACACCGGATTTTCTGAATGGAACAAACAGATAAAAATACAGGATTTTCTAAATTGAACAAATCAACAAAAACACGATCTTCTGAATGCAACAATCAAAAAACCATACATGATGTTCTGAATGGAACAAACCATTAACAATACAAAATCTTCTAAATGGAACAAACCAATAACAGTAAAGGATCTGAATGGAACAAACAAATAAGAATACACGGTCTTCTGAATAGAACAAACAAATAACAAAACAACATCTTCTGAATGCAACAAAGACATAACAATACAGAATCTTCTCAATGGAGCAAATAACAATACAGGATCTTTTGAATGAAACAAATAAAAAAAAAAAAAAACAGGATCTTCTGAATGAAACAAATAACAAAACAGGATCTTCTGAATGGCACAGATAACAATACAAGATCTCCTAAATAGAACAAACCAATAACAATACAGGATCTTCTGAATGGAACAAACCAGTGACAATACAGGATCTTCTGAATGGAACAAACCAGTAACAATACAGGATCTACTGAATGGAACAAACCAATAGCAATACATGATCTTCTGAATGGAACAAACCAGTAACAATACATGATCTTCTGAATGGAACAAACCAGTAACAATACAGGATCTACTGAATGGAACAAACCAATAACAATACAGGATCTTCTGAATGGAACAAACCAATAACAATACAGGATCTACTGAATGGAACAAACCAAGAGCAATACAGGATCTTCTGAATGGAACAAACCAGTAACAATGCAGGATCTTCTGAATGGAACAAACAGTTAACAATACAGGATCTTCTGAATAGCACAGACCAGTAACAATATATGGTCATTTGAATGGAACAAACAAATAAGAATACATGATCTTCTGAATGGGACAAACAAATAACAAATACAGGATATTCTGAATGGAAAATCCGATAACAACATAGGATTTTCTGAATGGAACAGACAGATTGCAATACAGGGACCTTCTGAAGTAAAGTAGCAGACAGTATATCCCCAGAAGGATGGTGACTCTTAACTATGCTTCGTGTTTGTTGTTTGTTTGTTTGTTTGTTTGTTTGTTTGTTTGTATTACAGCGTTACGGTTGGTATTTGGGCTGTGTACTAGGACCTGTCAGTCATTCACAACTAAGATGAAGTTTTGATTTGTACAGCTATTGTTTGTGAAATAAAAGACGACAGACTTGCCATCTGCTGGAGCCACATTCATCAACTCGTTTACTGCTTGGCTCGCGTCGGCAGAATGCTTGTTCGTTAAAGTCATAACGTTACTATTCAGGCAAGAACCCAAGTAGGAAAAGATATATAAAGGGAAGAGAAAAATAGAAACTAAAGAAAGAAAATTTAGGTATAAAAATGGGAAGGGTTAAACAAAAAGGAGGAGGGAGAAAAAGATATCAAGGAGGGAAAAGGCATAATGGGGGGGGGGGGGGGGGGGGGGGGGGGGGGGGGGAAAGGTATCGAAGTGGGAAAAGGTATGAAAATAGGGGAACGTATAAAAGTAGGAGAAGATATAAAGGTAAGAAAAGGAATGAAAGTGTGAAAAAAGTCTAAAAGTAGAAACAGGCATAAACTAAAAATGGGCGAAAGGTATAAAAATGGAAATTGGTATAAAATTGGGAGCAGGCTTGAAGGTACGAAAAGTCACGGAAAAGTGGGAAAAGATAGGGTAAAGCGGTGAAAGGTAGGGAAGATGAGAAAGGTAGGGGACAGTGGCAAAAGGTAGAAAAAAAAATGTAGGAAAATATAACAAAAATGGGGAAAATGCAGAGAAAGCAAGGAAATTGTTGGAAAAAAAAAAAAGAAAAAATAGTAAGTGAAGCGAGAATAGGTACAGGAAAGTGAGAAAAAGAAGGGCAAAGAGGGAGAAAGATCGGGAAAATGTGGGTAAAATGTGGTAGAAAGGGTAGGGGAAGAGGGAAAAGATGAGGAAAATTGGGATAGTTAGGGACAGTTGGAAAAGGTCAGAAAAAACTAGGGAAAGGTAAGGAACAGTAGGGAAAGTAGGGGAAAGTGGGGAAAGGTAGAGAAAGTGGGGGAAAGTAGGGGAAAGGTGGGGAAAGGTAGAAGAAAGTGGAGAGGGGTATGGAAAGTGGGGAACGGTAGGGAAAAGTGGGGAAAGGTCGGGGAAAATGGGAAAGGTCGGGGAAAATGGGGAAAGGTAGGAAAAACTGGGGAAAGGTAAGAAAAATGGTGAGATATAGGGAAAGTGGGGAAAACGGTAGGGAAAAGTAGGGAAAAGTAGGGAAAGGTGGGGAAAAGGTAGGGAAAAGTGGGGGAAAAAGTAGGGGAAAAGTGGGGAAAGGTAGTAAAAAGTTGTGGAAAGGTCGGGGGGAAAATAGGGAACGGTAGGCGAAAGTGGAAAGGGTAAAAGTGAGGAAAGGTAGGGAAAAGTGGGGGAAAGGTAGGGAAAGTGGGGGAAAGGTTGGGAAAATAGGGAAAGTGGAGAACGGTAGGTTAAAGTGGGGAACGGTATGGAAAGTGTGGAAAGGTAGAAAAGTGGGGAAAGGTAGGAGAAAGTGGGAACCGGTAGGTAAAAAGTGGGGAAAGGTACGGAAGTGTGGATAGGTAGGGAAAGGTGGCAAAAGGGAGGGAAAAGTGCGAAAAGGGAGGGGGAAAGGGAAAAAGGGAGGGGGGGGGAATGGGGAAAGGGAGGGTAAAGTAGTGAAAGGAAAGAAAGTGATAAAAGGTAGGGGAAAAGTGGAGCCGGGTGTGTGGGGAGGAAGTGGAAAAAGGTAGGGAGGGGTAGCAAAGGGTAGGAAAAGGTAGGAAATTGTGGTGGAAAGAGAAAGGGGAAAGGGTAGGGAAAAGTCGGAAAACCATAGGGAAAGGTAGGAAAATGTGGGGGAAAGTAGAGAAAGAGGAAAGGGGTATGAAAAAGGTAGGAAAACCGTAGGGGAAATGGTAGGACAAGGTGGGGGAAAGTGGAGAAACAGGAAAGGGTGGGGAAGTAGGAAAACCGTAGGGAGAGGTAAGAAAAGGTGGGGGATTGGAAAGAGTCAGGAAAAAGCAGGACAAGGTAACAACAACAACAACAACAACGACACGACGACGACAACAACAACAACAACAACAACAAGCAACAAAAACAACAACAACAACAACAACAACAAAAGTGGAACAGCGGGAAAAGGTCCGAAAATTTTAAAATTTTTTTAAAAAATGGATGACTTAAGAGAGAGAGAGAGAGAGGAGAGAGAGAGAGAGAGAGAGAGAGAGAGAGAGAGAGAGAGAGAGAGAGAGAGAGACACACACACACACACACACACACACACACACACACACACACACACACACACACACACACACACATACACACTGAAGAGAAAAAAAAAAAAAAAAAAAAAAACAGACACGGAGAAAAAAACAAGTAAAAAAAAATTCGAACGAAAAAAAAAAGTTGGCATACTAGGAAAAGACAGGGATGATAGCGTGAAAAAAACAAACAACACACAAACAAAGAAAGAAACAAAGAAAACTGCAGGAACAAACTACTTCGGGCTGAACGCAGGGTCATCCGGTGCGCAGGAGGGTGTTGACAAGTCGACATCAACTAGGGGTGAACGACACATGTAAACAAAAGAAAAAAAAAAAAAACAGCTACGTGTCTTGGAGCCAACGTTTTAAATACCAACAAGTAAAAAGAAAAAAGCAAAAAGAAAAAAAAAAAAACAAAACAAAAAAAAAAAAAAAGAGAAGAAAAAAACCTAGTTGTCTTTCCGCTGTTTCTCTGCTTCAGGCTGAAATAAACAGCAACCACTCAAGTCACGTCGTGGAGCGTGTATGGAAGACAATGGGTAGAACTAGTTAGGGTAGGGGGATACGAAAGGATGGGGATGGAGGACTAGGGAAGATGTGTGGGTCGACTATTCTTATCTCCCTTTATTTTTTTTTTACGATAACAACATGACGTCATGGATGCGGCAGTCCGATGATTAGAACACGGTGATTTTTTTTTTTTTTTTTTCGCCTTCACTCTTTCCCTGTCATTCCTTGTGTGTGAGGGTGAGGGCAATCTTCGCTGCCGTCAGACCTGGGATGGTGGAATGGCTTCCTTACCCCCCACCCTCACCCCCCACCCCTACCGCCGCCGTCCACCCCTGGGCTTTTCCACATACACTTGAATTCCCTCTGTGTATGTATCAGTCCCACCCACTTGTGCCACACACTTTGAGTTGGCTGTGTCACCTGTGACTGAAGATTGCCTTTGTTGCTTTGTTTGCTTGCTTGTTTGGTATCTGCTGTCTGAATGGATTTCATATACACATTATTTGCAGCAATCTCTCTTCCACCGTCTCTCCTCCCTCCTCCACTTTTACACTTGCCTTTCCCCCCCCCCCCCCCTCTCTCTCTCTCTCTCTCTCTCTCTCTCTCTCTCTCTCTCTCTCTCGCTCGCTCGTTCGCTCGCTCGCTCTAATATGCTATTTGATCTCGACTCAAAGGTAAATGTAAGTGGGTTTCAAATGTACGTATTTTTTGTGTGAAGTGGGATTAGTGTATGTATGGATATACAAAGGAGTAGGAGAAGAAGTAAGTTTATCCAAACAATTCGACAAAGATGGCAAACATGGGAAAGTCATATTCAATCAAGTAACAGGTTTCATATGTACAAAGTTTACAGTTCCTTACATTCAGTTAACAATTACCTTTTTGTTTAACTTTCACTAAGTTTAGATTTGGATTTTCTGAAGTTAAGTGCATGCTACTCGCTACAAACACCTAAGTTACAGTGAATTGCTCTGCCCCCTGTGTAAAGAAAGAATCAGTCAAAGATGAAGTTCATTTGGCTTTGCACTGTCTTGCTTTTAGTAACCTCCACTTGCAGCTAATACGTGGGTAATTCTATTCTCAGCCATGTATGATTAGTTTTTACTTGCTGACGTCAGCATAAAAAGATAATGGGATTTGCAGTTTAGTTACACACACACACACACACACACACACACACACACACACACACACACACACACACACACACACACACGTACACGCACGCACGCACACACACACACACATACACACACACACACACACACACGCACACATACACACACACACACACACACGCACGCGCGCGCGCGCGCGCGCGCGCGCTCGCCAGCACGCACACAAGCAAATAGGTACGCGCTCGTGCCGGCGCACGCTGCCGCGCGCGCGCGCACACACACGCGCGCACACACACACACACACACACACACACACACACACACACACACACACACACACACACACACACACACACACACACACACACACGTACGCACGCACGCACGCACGCACGCTGACATACATATATGGGCCCATGCCTACACACCCACCCATACATACACACACACGTGTACGCTCACCAAACACACATGCAATGAAAACTATGCTGGCAGAGCCAGTGTTAGGCAGGTACCCACGGTCTGATCAGCGAGCTGGCTTATGCACATGTAAGACATCTGCCAAGTTGTAGACATCACTTTAATCAAACTCGTCCCATCTTAGTCATTCATTCATTTGTCCATCAGCTTTAGATCATGTGCAACGTGGTCTCGAAATTTAGCTGACGTGGTGTAGTGTATATAGACTAGTCCGCACGCAGTGACGCCTTCTTGATGAAGCTGAAACTGTCTCATACAGGTGGAAAATCGCTTCTAGACAATTGTAGCCACTGGCTGTATCAAAGTAATGATCATAATAATAATGACTTCAATATGCTGTCAGAGAGAAACATTAATTTCACAGATCAACATCCATCTCACAAGTTACCCACTCCTACTCACCTAAAAAAAAAAACAATTGTTAAATAAGTTTTCATCATTTTCTTGGTTTTGTTCTATCTTCAACGCGCTACTTCACTATTACTTTAGTCTTCACTGACCTGTGATCAAGACTTGTCGGGTAGGCCACCCCTCATAAGTCTTATGTGGGATGGCCTACCCGACAAGTCTTGATCACAGATCAGTGAAGACTAGAGTAATAGTGAAGTAGCGCGTTGAAGATAGAACAAAACCAAGAAAATGAGATGCAGTAATTTCTTCATGGCCAAAGTCGTCGGACTATCAAAATAATATATTTTCATAATGCCGGAATAATTGTTTGGTTGTACTTACCTTCCATTAGCAATTATTGTTTCCATACATGTACGTATTTCTCAGAAGTCGATGGTCCCCATATGCTGCGAGTGAAGATTTAAAATTAACCATTTACTCCCCTCTTTTCCGTTCCCTTTCCATTCTAACCCCCCCCCCCCCCCCCCCCCCTTCCCCAACTTAAAAATAAATCGTTACAAAGTCACTGTCCAAATGAGGGAAGATTTATACTCCTGCACTCACTTTCCACTACTCTTTGTTTGTTTAGAGTACCACCCCAAATACACACAGAAAAAACTCACAGACATGGACATAGACACTCACACGCGCTCGTGCGAGTACGCACGTGCGTACACACACACACACACACACACACACACACACACACACACACACACGACACACACACACTCCCTATGCACACACACACACACACACACACACACACACACACACACACACACACACACACCCTACACACACACACACACACACACACACACACACACCACACACACACACACACACACACACACACACACACACACACACACACACTGACTGAAACCCATTTACTGTCAGATTAACATAGTGTTGTACTGACACACACACACACACACACACACACACACACACACACACACACACACACACACACACACAATTGATTGAAGTGAAATGGTAAACGAGCAAAATGAGCACGTTAACAAATTATGTTCCAATATTTCGAGCGCTGCTCTTTTTCGAGGACGACAGACAGATTGCATAGTTCACGTCAAAAGCGGAGTGACATCATTGGGTTGATGCTAAAATAAAAATTGCTTTATGACAGTAATGTCATCACCAAATGGCGCAAAGTCTAACACACCATCCTGTTATTATTTCGTCACTCTCCACCCCCACCCAATATACCAACACACATACACACCCCTTTCCATCTCTCCTCCACCCTCACATTCTCTCTCTCTCTCTCTCTCTCTCTCTCTCTCTCTCTCTCTCTCTCTCTCTCGTGGGGCGATCATCAGATCATCATGGTAGTTCTGCCAGAGGGAACAACTGAGTGGCAATGAAATGATAGGGAATTCGGCAGGTGTAACTAATGATCACAAATTGTGTGTTCAGGCCTCGTGGATGCGTTGTTTGTAGCTTACGAATCCAGAATTTGTTGTGAGATCTCTATGAATGTCACTGTGTATGTACTATTTTTCAATGAGCATACAATACATGTCTTGAAGGAAGTGAGTAATTGTGCATGTTGAAATGATGTGAGACGTGTGTTGTTCTCGATGTGTGACCTCTGAAAGTAGAATTGTTTGAGCGAGTTGCACGTTTCTCCAACGTACTGAGCTCCCTTGCATTTGGTGCAGTAGAGCAGGTACACGGTGTTTTTTTATGTGCTGCAGGACATCTTGTGGGGAATGGTGAATATCTGGCCACTAACGTCACTGGTGAACTGATGTGCCTTTACCACATGCACCCTACAGATGACACCGCGTTTCCTGGTACATCGGTGGCTTCCCAGATTGTTAGTGGTGGCTTCATGTGGAGGAAGCATGGAAGGCATCAGGATGTTTCGTAGAGTATTTGAATTCCTTTCTCGTACTATGGGGAGGTCTGGCATGGCTTGTCTTATCCTGTTGCTTTCATGTAAGGCTGGTTGCTGATGTTGCAGCTACTGACGGAGAGGGGGTTTGGCAGGGTAGTGGGTAATGAATGATACCCTATTCCTGGGAGTTTGGGGTCTGGAGTCAAGGGTCTTGCTGCAGGTTCTCTCAATGACTTTCTAGAAAGTGTAGGTACTGCACCTCTACGCTGAAAGTGCTTGGAGATCTCTTGGCAGCGAAGATACACTTATCTATCTATCTATCTATCTATCTATCTATCTATCTATCTATCTATCTATCTATCTAAAGACAGACATATATGTATGCAAGAATATGTACATACATAAATACATACATACACACATACATACATCTATCTATATATCTTTATCTATCTATCTATCTATCTATCTATCTATCTATATATATATATATATATATATATATATATATATATATATATATATATATATATATATATATATATATCTCACACAAATAAAATTAGAGAGCCGGTAAAAAACTCTAAAAATGCTCAACCAAAAAGGGAGCGACATAAGTTTAAAAGTATGATTAAAAATGGAGATTAAAACTAACAAAATTGTTTCGAGCTATTGCTCTCGTCAGGGTATCTCCATTTTTAATCATACTTTGGGGTCGTTGGGGGACGTGATGAGGCAGCGGCCTTTCTCTCCAGCCTCTTCTGTTGGTAGCTGTCGTGAAGAGATCTGACATGGTCACTTTGTTCCAGTCCTTTATATTTTCGGACCAGCTCTTTTTCTGCCGTCCTCTCGTCTGCCCCCTTCAACGGTCAACTTGAAGGATGGTTTTGGAGAGGGTGTTGTGACGAATGACGTGGCCAAACCCATGCCATCTCTTCCGTCGTTTGACGGTTGCCAGAAGTGGTTCGTGGGGCCCAACTAGGTTAGTGACCAGGTTCCGCACATAATCATTGATCTTGTGTTCTGTGTAGGAGATGCAGAGTAGTTTCCTCAGGCACCTGGTCTCAAACGCCTGGATTCTTCTCTCTGTTTCGGCCATCCTTGTCCATGTCTCGCAACCATATAACAGGATGGAGACCACTAGTGACTTGTAAAGCCCGGAATTTTGTGTGGAATTTAATGTTGCTCTTCCACACTCCCGTTCAGTCTGGCCATCGCTGCTGATGCGGAGTTGATCCTGATTCGGATTCTGCTGTGCAGGTGCCATCTTTGGACAGGGTTGCTCCAAAGTACCTGAAGCTGGTCACTTCTTCCCAGGGGCTCACCATTCATGGTTATGTTGGTACTGCTGTTAGTCGTGCTGTTGACCATGACCTTTGACTTCTCTGTTCTGACCTCCATGCTGTAGGCACTTGCTCTTGTGACAAGTCGTTTGTGAGAGCCTGGAGCTCGTGTTGCTGCCCCCCATGAGGTCGATATCGTCTGCGAAACGAAGGTTGCAGACCGGCCTGCCGCCAATGCTGATCCAAGTGTGGTGTTTCTTCGAGGATCTCTTGCATGATTCTCTCCAGAAAGATGTTAACAAGGAATGGAGATAGTAGGCCCCTTGTCTGACTCCGACTGTGGTCGGGAAGAACTGGCCCTGCTGGCTATTGAGAAGTACTGTGCTGCTGGAGTATTCGTAGAGGGCCTGGATGACTTGGACGAGCCTCTCATCAATGTTGAAGTCTCTGAGAACCTGCCATAGGCCGTTATGCCACACCCGGTCCAATGCCTTCTTAAAGTCGATGAAGTTGTGGAAGAGGTCCTTTTGGTGTTGTGGATGCTTTTCAATCAGGACTCAGCAGTTGAAAATTTGTTCCACAGAGTTCCGCCCTCTTCTAAAACCTGCTTGTTCTTCTGATGATAGCAGTTCCTCAGCCTTGGATTTCAGTCGGTTGAGGATAATGAGAAGCATGACTTTGCTGGGGTGGCTGGTCAGACTTATAGTCCTGTAGTTTTGGCATTGTTTGAGGTTGTCCTTCTTGGGTAAGGGATCACCCAATGACTGGGTCCACTCTGTTGGCCACTTCTTTTCTGTCCAGATATTCTGATATAGCATTGTTAGTGACTCTGTGGTCTCTTTCCCTCCGTATTTCAAAAGCTCAGCTGGGACAATGTCCACTCCTGGGAATTCCCTGGCTTCAGACTCTGTATCGCGGCCTCAACCTCCTCCTTCAGTATTTGGAGACTGTTCTCACTGTCTGCGGGTCGTTGGTTGTCCTGCTTGAAATGGATGTGCAGCTGATGACACTACCTACAATTTCTTTCCGTACGATGAAGGCCACCACGTACTCATGTTTCTTCTCTTCCCAGAGGACCAGATCTTACGTCCTTCTTCTGTTGTTTCGCCGAAGCCAGTCCATCTGACTTCGCACAGTCCTATGATATCCCAGCGATAGCTTCAGTTCGTGGGTCAGTTCTTGCAGGTTGCCACAGGCATACAGGGTGCGAACATTCCATGTTCCGATGGTTGTGCTTTGGGTGGGTAGGCTGATGTTTATCACTCCAGTAGCCCACTTGTCGCTCCCATCCTGAAGTGAGTCAGTGGGACACGCGGTTCATTGTTAATCCGGGCCCCGACAGATCCGGCTTGGTATTCTTTTGCTTCCTTATCATGTCCTTTCAGTGGGCTTATTGAAGCTTGGCGGCACCCATCTCCTCTCCAAGCCAGGACCGCTAGCCATAGTCCACAGAATAAGGAGTGGTACGCCCTCGGTCGTGTACACTTAGCCGTTCGGTCCATCGTAGGACCCTTCCGCCCTGGTCGTTGGCCGCTTTCTGCAGCTCTTCCGCCCAGTGGTGCAGTGTAAACACCACCCCTCACGTGGTCTAGCCCGCCAGTTGAAGCGGTTTACATAGGTGTGGCGCTTGGAGCCAACACGTGAGAGATTTAGGGGATGGATGAGGTCAGTGATATTAAGACGTATACCTATGGTGAGAAAGGAGCAGAGGCTTTTGACACAAATGTAGTGTGGGTCGCCAACTTCACTCAACCACCACCACCCCCCCCTTCCTCCTCCTTCGCTTATCTGATCATACAGCGACTGATCGCAGAGGGGCAGGATTCTGTCATCCTTCCCCTCTACTTCAGAAAAGCCGCCAATCCCCCCTCTGTCCCTTCCATCCCACACTCATGCTGATCACAGGAGTGACGGCCACAGACCATTGTATGAACTACTCACGCGTCATGCAATTACTCGGACTAGCAAGATCTCCGTGTCTATACATGTCTCACAGGTATGAATATCGTAGTTTGTTCTTTCGCATAAATGCTGGCGAACATCCACATTTGAGAGATTGTCATCCCTGATCTCAATTATGTTACCTCACATTGCAGGTGGTGGGGAATGACTGTCCCTTCCCCCCCCCCCCCCCCCCCACACACACACACACACACACACATTGGCTGTCATGCTTCTCTGACGGCTTGTCAATCAGACAGGCATCAGAGATGGATTCACAGCTTAGGACACAAAAAGGGAGATCAAGCCTCCTTACTTCACTGCTCCACGAAAGGCTATAAGACTGATCAGACAGTGAAACAACAAAGATCACTGGTGTATACCAAATAGTGGAATGTTTATCCCCCTACTCTGAGATCATGTGTCAAGTTTCACTGATCAACACAGAAGAACTGTAAGTTGAAACTAAGACTCTAAGTCTTGAGGCTACGCGACTTTCGTCCTGCTTCATCTCTGAAATGGCCCATCGTCACCCACACATTGAGAAGGCCACTTGGTGGCCTGAAAACAGACCTTTTGAGGAGGATATAGGCAAAGAAAAACCGATGCCCACTGTCAGTCGACCAACACCACGAAGTGACCTGGAGGTGACACAGAACCAGAGCTGAAAGATCCACAGACAACAGACCAGACACAGCATGATTGCCAACAACAATGGCCACGAAAAATGCAGACTTCTGTCTGCAAAAGTGTCTGTCCTTAAGGGCCTCCACCCAATAGGATGTAATCCCAACCTTTCACTTGAGATACACACACTAAAGCTTTAGTCAAGAAATTTGAATAATGTCTGTCGAAGATGCATCCGGTCAGTGGATGAAACGCCACTGTGCAGTGCCTGTCTCCCAATTAAGTTCAAACCCGTAACTTACCATGTACCAAAACAGGAAGGGAACTCAGGCCTCTGTCAAACAGAACTTATCCTGGGTCCACACTTTTTGTCACTGCAAGGGGAAACAATAGCACGGAAGTACTGAGAGAGTTACTACCAGTCTACCTTTTTGTCGTGGCATATAAGAAAAACAAAACAATGGTTATATCACTACAGAGTTTAACTCTTCCATGAAAATGTATTTCTTCAACGATAGCTATCAATTCGTAAGTAGCAACTTCATAATGTTTGTGTTCAGTGGAAAATGTGTATAATCTCTCACTAAACAGACCTGCACAAATATTGGATGTCATCATTGAGCCACATTCAATCTTTTTTCCGAAGTTCCAAATATATTCCATGCTTCTTTTTTTTGTGCATACTTTTGAAGAGATAAAAAGAAATACTCACAGACAAACAAAACAAACAAAGAGGACAAACATGGTGTCAGACTTGTATGCCCAGCCTTCTGAAAAAGGACAAAGAAAAGGAATTAGGAAAACCATATAATGAATTTCAGAATTGTACATGGACAATGAATTCACGAGATGTATACAGGTAAAGTTATAAATACAACAAAGCAATGAAAGGTTGGGGATGGTGGTAATCAATACATTCAAATTGTAGTTTATTCATTCGACATTGGTTACATTATAGTGAACTAATTTTACAATTTGAAAAATACGTTTAGACTCGACAACATCCAGGAAATGCATCAGAACGACGCTTACTTTATAAGACAATAAAAGATATTGTATTCGTACAGGACCCTTAAAGAAGAAAACAAAACACCAACAACAACAAAAAAATTCTACCTCTTCTGTGGAGTCACTGTCACATACCCTGATGGAGCAGCTACCAGTTTCCCTAAAGTCAATGGGCTCAGCGAACTGTCTGTCTATAAAAGAAAACTTAAGTTACGCAACACAATTATATCAGTACATTTTCAGTACAGAATTCTTAGCTAGAATGAAAGTTAGATGCTAATGGCGTGCTTCGCAACAGAGTCCAGAACAATTCGGTTGGGAGGTGTTAGACTGAAGGCTTAAAGGTATTCGGTTCAAACCCAGGTTCTGACACTTTTTTGCCCCAGTTTTTTTTTTCTTCAAGGGGATTAAGTCTAAGGCCACGATTGGAAGGAGGGAGGAGGAGTGGGGGAGCGGGAAATGGGAAGGAAGCAAGAAAAGGGGGGGTATGGGAGTGAAGGGGTTGGAGGGACGGGGAAGAGGTATGTGGTGGATGAGGAGAGAAGGGAGGAGAAGGAAAAAAGGATGAGGGGACGGGGGGACCGGGAAGGGAAACGAGGGAAGTGGAGAAGGGGGAGGAAGGGGGACGATGTTTACGTAATAGTACATCAAAAACAATAAATGTTTACAATCAAGCTTACTGTAAACTGTGTTTTGTGAGCTAAAGGCATTGATCATAAAGAATTAAGTTGAGAGTTCTGTCTCATGCTGAGGACCAGTATACACTCTGCTGATCAAGACGTGACATGAGGAGGAGGAGGGAGAACATGCAGTATGTGGCCCAAGGATAAAACTGTGGGTTACCAGTCATCCTCTTTGACACCATTTCTCCTAAAATTCCCATAATGATATAATGGTGCTGATGTGGCTTGGAACCAGCAGCCCTATATTCGCGAGTTTTCGGTCCCCTGACTCTAACCACTGAGCCACAATCATGGTCTGACCTTGCCTGACTCGACCTGACCTTGAAATGATCCTGTTCAGTTACTTCCTGTTGTACAAGGCTAAACACACACACACACACACACACACACACACACACACACACACACCACACACACACGCACGCACGCACGCACGCACGCACGCACGCACGCACGCACATACGCACGCACGCTCTCTCTCTCTCTCTCTCATCTCTCTCTCTCTCTCTCTCTTTCTCTCTCTCTCTCTCTTTCACACACCACACACACACACACACACACAACACACATACACACACACACACACACACACACACACTGCACACTACGATTTATCTGGCTTTTGTGCATGCGCACAATGACCCGGCTTGTGAACCATCAAGCCATGAGTACACAGCGCTATTGAATTTTGGAAAAAAAAAAGAAAAAGAAAGAAAAAAAAAAAGGAAAAAAAAACCCCACGATTTCGCAGAAACCTTGAACCGGGTGGAGGTGGTGGAGGATAGGGGTGACGACAGGTGGAGAGGGGGGTTGTGGTGGGAGGGAGGAAGGGGGGGGGGGGGGGGGCAATGATCTCTCTCCACAATGCCAACAAAAATTTCTTGTGAAGAGGGAAACTTGCGTCCAATGGCAAACCTGGCGACGCCCTTCAAACATAACTGTTTGATTTACCCACCCTCAAAGGGCCACATTTCATCTCAAGACTTAATGATGCTCCACTTGTGTGGTTTGGGAACACTTTCTCGCACGGGCCGTGTCTCTGGTGATTCTGCTGTGGGAAGGCGAACAAAGGCGCCAACCTGAATGGCTGGAACACGCAAAAATGATTCGCATGCGAAGCGAAAGAAGACGACGCGCAGCAAGCCTGTGGGGAACCATAATGAGCATGCTTGTTGGGGGTCAAGCCAGTACAAACCCGACCAGCGGTTCCTTTCGGTGCTAAGCTGTCGGCAGCAGTGGTAAATCCGGCGGCGTCTGACAGTATATACAACTGCTAACCCACCCCCCCGTCTTTTCCCGCCCTGCCGTCTGGCACTTTGGGTGTTTTAGATCGCGTTAATTGCCCAGCCGCTGCTTAGGGGCTCCATTCTGCCAGCAACGGGAGCCCGCGCCGCTCAGAGCCCCCCCGCGAGCGAGAGAGAAGGGAGAGAGAGAGAGGCGAGAGGGGGAGCGAGAGAGCGAGGAAGACCGCCCGCCGAGACCCGAAGGCAGCGAGCGGCGTCCGAGGCGGCGAGGCGAGCGAGCGGAGAGCCCGACGCGAGAGAGAGCGAGGAGAGAGAGCGGGGAGGAGCGAGAGGCGGCGACGAGCGAGACCTGGATTCGAAAACTTCGGTAGCATCCGCGCCCCCATCCTTTCCAGGCCCCGCGGAACACACATTGGTCCCGTTCCCCTTATTCCCCACCCCCGACGCCCTTCGAGTCCGTCACGATTCCATTCCTCTCGATCCCCGCCACCCCGGACGTCCTGCCTTCTCCGGATCCCGCAGGATTAGCCCCATGCCCGGATACTGTCCCCCCTGTTACTCGCTCCCAGCGCCCGCGACACAAACCTGCCGGACTTGCCCGCGCGGATGCGCCGCCCGGCCTTTGCCTTGGCCCGCGAACCCTCCCATCCTCCGGTTCCGCGACCCGGCCCCCACACCAGCAGTTGCTTTCTGGAGTCCCAGCGGATCGCCCGCGCTTCCCGATGGGACCGACCCCCCACCACAACGTTTCTGATGGTATGAGACCCCTTCCCCATGTTCAACAGCCCCGCGCCCGCCCGTCCCCCGCCGTGTCTGAGTTGGCCCCCTATCCCCCCACCATAGAGTCTCTCTGCCTGGGCCCCGTCACCCCTACCGGAGCTAATGAAATCCGACAGGGACAACTACCAGTTGTTCTGATCTTGGCCCGGTCCCTCATATAACCCTCCTGACTCCGTCCTGATGACCCTCACACACTCGAGCGGCTTCTGACTGGCCAGTCCCAATACAGCACGCGCTTTCCGGCACGAGTCACGATTACCCGACGCTTCTGCCGGATCCGCGCCTAACTCCTCGCCGTTTCTGTATGGCACGAGTCCCTCTTCCCCCCGCTCTCCCTGGTCGCCAGGCCATTCGACCTAAGCTTCTGCCCCGCCGCTGCCCCCTCGTACCGCCGCTCCCCGACGGGCCCACGCCCAATGACCTCCCGGCGCCCTGACAGGGACTCACTCGGCGCCCCCCCGCCCGCCACGCCCTGGCCTGCACCCGGCTGCCCACGCCCGCCCCTCCCTGACCGGCGCACCTTCTGCCACATGCCGTTTCTGCCCGGCCCCCGCTATCTCCCCCACGCTGTGCTGCCCCCGTCCTAGCAGCCGGACCGGTTGCAGGCCCCCCCTTCCCGCTTTGCCTCGCCCAACGTTGAAACTGCCCACCTTTTGCTAGCACCCCCCCCCACCCCCCCCACCACCACTTACCGCACCCTGCTGCACGGCGCCGCTCCCCATACAGCCATTCTGCCGGGACCCCCCCCCCTCCACCCCCGCACGCCAACTCTGACCGAGACCCCCCCCCCACTATTACCCATCTTGCGCCGCCCCTCATCCCGCCGTTCTGCATGCCTACCGGAAGTTCCAATCCGTTTTGCCTGCCCACCCCCCGCCCCTGGCCACTACAGCCTCTTGTTCCCACCTCGGACCTCGCCCGGCCAACCCCATACGCTCCGGCCCTGCCCGGCTGCCCCCCTCCCTCAGCTCCGGACCCGGGCCCCCTTCCCTCCCGCACGGCCCTTCCGGCCTCCTGCCTACTCCGGCTCTATCTGCGCGGACCCCCCCCCTCCCACCCCCCCTCCGCTCCCCTCCGGGCCTTTCTGATGGGACCCTCCCTCCCTCCGCATTGCCTTCCCCCTGGCACCCCCATGGCTTTGCCTGGCTCTGCTTTTCCAGGCTCAGTGGCCGACCTCCCCATCCAGGATCCTGACTGAACCTGCAACCCCTCTCTCCCCCTCCCCGCCGGCCTTTCGCCTGGCCACCCCCCCCCTCCCCCTCCCGGCTCCCGCATGGCTCTCCCGCTTGCCTGGCCCCCCCTCCTACCACTTCAGGCTCTTTGCATGGCCCCACTCACACTACCGGCTGACTGCCCGGCATCACCCCTCCCACCATACACGGCTCTCCGCCTTGCACCCCCTACACCCCCCCCCCGTTTGGCATGGCCCCCCCCCCACTCCCCCTCCGGCTCTACGCCTGGCCCCCCCCAGACACCCACATCCCGGTCCCCTGCCTGGCCCCCCCCCAATCCCCCTCCAAGCTCTACTGAATGGCCCCCCCTCGTAACCATCCCTGCTCTTCGCCTGGCCCCCCCCCCCCCTCCCGGTTTTCTGCAGGACCCCCACCTATCCCCCTCCCGGCTTTGCTCCCGGCCATCGCAAATCCCCGCCCCACCCCCACCGTCGTCTGATCGGCCACCCCTCCCCTAACCCCTCCATGGCGGTTCTGCCTGGCCCCCCCCCCCCTTTACCCCCCTCCCCCCCCCCTCTTCCTCACCGGCCCCCCCCATACCCGTCACGGATTTGCCTGGCACCCCCCCTCCGGCCTACCCGGTTCTTCGCCATCGTCACCCCCACTCCCCACCACCACCCCTCTTCTGCCTTAGCCCCCACCGCCCTAACCCTACCGAATCTTCTCACTGGAGCAAAACAACCACTCCCGGCTCCTTTTGAATGGGGAACACTCACAAACAAAACAAATAAAAATCAACAGGATTCTTCTGAATGAACCAAATACCACCAACAGGATCTTCTGAATTGGCACAGCTAAACCTATCAAGACTCTCTACTAGCAACCAACCACTAACATACAGGTCTTTCTGAATGGCACAACACCAGTGACCCACCGGCTCCTCTGACTGGACCACACCCCCAGGAACAAACCGGAATCTACCTGCCTGGAACAAACCACTCGCCAGACCTGCTCTTCTGAATGGAACAAACCCGTAACCCGAATCCATGATCGTCGGACTGGAACAAACCCCAGAACAATAAAGGATCTACTGACTGGCACCAACCCAATAACATACCCGGCTCTGCTGAATGGAAAAAAACCAAAAATACAGGATCGTACGGAATGGAAACAAACCCAAAGAGCCCTCCAGGATCGTCTGAATGGAAACAAACAGTCCAGTCACAGGCAGGATCTTCTGAAGTGGAACAAACAGTTAACATACTCCCTGATCTTCTGAATAGCACAGCCAGTAACCATATATGGTCATTTGAATGGAACCCCATCAAATAAGATAGCCATGCTTCTTCTGAATGGGACAAACAAATACCATCCTCCCGCTATTCTGCATGGAAAATCCGATAACAACCCATAGGAATTATGCCTGCAGCACAGCCCGATTGCCATTTACCGGCCCTTGCTGCCGTACCCGTAGCCCGCCCAGTATCCCCCAGACGGCTGGTTGGCTCTCACACTCTGCTTCGTGTTTTTGTGGTTTGGTGTTTGTTTGTTGTATTCCCGCCGTTCCCGGTTGGTCTTTGGCTGTGCCTACCTCGGGCCCGCCGCTTCCCCCTCCGCTGCCGTTTTGCTTTGTCAGCTCTGTTTGTGCCCCCCCGCCGCCCCCGCCGTGCCCTTGCTGGCGCCCACCTTCCTCCCCTCGTTTCCGGTTTGGCTGCGTCGTGCCGCCCGCTTGTTCCCGTCGCCGCCTCCGTTCCTCTTCAGGCACGCACCCCGTCGGACCCGCTATTTATCACGGGCCGCGAAAAATAGCCACATCCAGGCCCGACCATTTCGGTCTCCCCTGGGCAGGTTTCCCCACCCCCCCGGCGCCCCCGCCTCTCCGGCGGGCCCAGCCTACTGGGGGGGGGGGGGGGGGGTGGCAAGGTTCCCGCCGTTGGCCCCGTTAGCCCCCCCCTGGGGCCCGTATCCCCCTAGGGCAGCATCCCAGGTCCGCCCCGGCCTGCCCGTGTGGTGGTGACCCCGTCTCCCAAGTCGCACCCGGCTACCCAAGCCATAAAAATGGGCCGCCGGTCTTACACATGGCCCAGTGGTATCCCAATTGGGAGCCGGCTTTGCAGTACGCCCCAGTAACCGGCCCAGTGCGGCCCCCGCTAGGGTCACACGGTGTGCCCGGTCGGGCCGCTGGCCCGGTGGGGGACCGTGGCCACCAGGCGCAACCCCATGTCGGACACTCTCACCCCCCTGGGCCACCTGCCGCCACGGCCCGCCCCGGCCCTTGTTGGCCCCCCCGCGCCCCCCTTCGTACGTGCCTAGGGCCTCGGTCCCGGCCTGTGCGCACCGCCCAGGCGGGCCCGCGGGCGGCCCGCTCCGGGCCCTGTGGTTCGCGGTCGGGCCGCGGGCACCGCTGAGGCCCAGTGGGCTCGTTCGGGGCCCCGTTGGCCCCGGTCCCGCCCCCCTCGGCCCGGTCCGGCCCCGTAGGGCCAGTCGGGGCCCCCCGTGGGGAAAGGTCGAGAACGTGGGAAGGTAGGGGCCCGGTGGGGCCCGGTAGCCGCCCGTGGCGCGGGCTCTGGCCCGTGGGGCCCGGTAGGGCACCGTGGGGGCCCGGTCGGGGCAACCCATGGGCAGGGTCGGGACCCTTGGGCACCGGTAGCCGAACCTGGGGACCGGTCAGGCCCTCTCGGCAAGGTAGGGAAACGTGGGACAACGGTCGGGCCCCAGTGGGAACAGTAGCTGCAAGGGGGGGCAGGTTCGTCCCAGTGGGGGCCCGGTCGGGGCCCACATCGGGCAACGGTCGGCCCGCCATTGTGGCACCGGTGGCGCCAGTGCGACCAGGTAGGTCCCCGGTGGCCCCCCGGTCGGGCCCCGTGGGGGCCCGGTCGGGCAGTGGGGGAACGGTGGGAAACCTCGGCCAGTGGCGAACCGGGTCGGTTACCGTGGGGCCGGTACCCCGGTCGGACAGTGTGGCAAAGGTCGCGAACCCGGGGGAACGGTAGGAGCCGTGGGCCCGGTCGGTCCACAGTGGGCCAGGTTTTACCAACCGTGGGCTCGGGTGGCCCTGGCGGGCCCCGTGGCCCCGGGCGGGAAACGGGCGCCCAGGGAGGGCCCCATGGAAACCCCGGGAGGGGGGCATGGGCCCAGGGAGGGTCACAGTCGTTGAACGGAAAGCAACGTGCTCTCACCGGTCGGGCGCTACGTGGCAGCGTGGTGTGTGGCGGCCGTGGGACCCCGGTGGGCGGGGTCTAGCAAAGGTAGGAAAAGGTTCGAACATGTGGTGGACCGTCTGCGCCAGGGAACAGGTTCGGGCAAACGTCTGGGGTACAACCCTAGGGACCGGTTCGGACCCATGTGGGAGGACAGTCGAGCCAGCGGAACCCCGGCGTCTGCACAACCTGTAGGCCACCCCGTCGGGGAAGCTGGTAGGCCAAGGGGGGGGAAGTGGAGAAACCAGGAACGGGTGGGGAAGTAGGAAACCGTAGGGAGAGGTAAGCACCGGTGGGGGGGATTGGAAAAGAGTCCGGAAAACAGCAGGGACAAGGGTAACAAACAACAATCAACCCGAGCGACGCCGACCGCCAACCACACAAACACCCCCACACACTAACAAAACAACAACAACAACAACAACAACAAAACAACCCGCAACACGCGGCAAGGTGACGCCCCGCTCAGCCCGCCCCGAGACCCGAAGAAACAGTAAGCAAACGTACGGCACAGGGAGACTAGGAGAGCGAGAGAGAGATGAGCGAGATCTGAGAGAGAGAGAGAGAGCCGCGCGCGAGACAGCGACCACACCACACACACACCCACACCCACCCACAACCCCCACAACAACCATACACACTGAAGAGGAGCGAAAAAAAAACGAAGAAAAACACCGGGACCCGGAGGAAAACACGTGTAAAAAAAAAAGTTTCGAACGAAAAAAAAAAAGTTGGCATCCTAGGAAAGCCAGGGATGAGAGGTGAAAAAAACAAAACAAACCACAACAACGAAAGAAACAAAGGCACCCTGCTCGGAACACACCTACTTAGGGTGAACGCCGGGTCATCCGGTGTGCAGGAGGGTGTTGACAAGTCGCGACCTCACCTAGGGCGTGAACGCCCTATACAACACCACGGCAACAAACAAAAACAGCTAGTGTTTGGAGCCAACGTTTTAAATACCAACAAGTAAAAAGAAAAAAAAGCAAAAGCAAAGAAAAGAACAAACAAAACAAAAACAAAGCAAAAAAAGAGAAAGAAAAAACCTAGTTGTCTTTCGCTGTTTTCTCTGCTTCAGGCTGAAATAAACAGCAACCACTCAAGTCACGTCGTGGAGCGGTGTATGGAAGGACAATGGGTAGAAACTAGTTAGGGGTAGGGGGATACGAAAGGATGGGGAGGGAGGACTAGGAAGATGTGGGGTCGATATTTCTTATCTCCCTTTATTTTTTTTTTACGATAACAACATGACGTCATGGATGCGGCCAGTCCGATGATTAGAACACGGTGATTTTTTTTTTTTTTTTTCGCCTTCACTCTTTCCCTGTCAGTCCTTGGTGGTGAGGGTGAGGGCAATCTCGCTGCCGTCAGACCTGGGATGGTGGGATGGCTCTTCTTACCCCCCACCCTCACCCCCACCCCTTACCGCCGTCCACCCCGGGCTTTTCCACATACACGTGAATTCCCTTCTGTGTATGTATCAGTCCCACCCACTTGTGCCACACACTTTGAGTTGGCTGTGTCACCTGTGACTGAAGATTGCCTTTGTTGCTTTGTTGGCTTGCTTGTTTGGTATCTGCTGGTTGGACTGGATTTCATATACACATTATTGCAGCAATCTCTCTTCCACCGTCCCCTCTCTCCTCTCCTCACTTTTACACTTGCCTTGCCCGCATTCCACTCTCTTCTATCTCTCTCTCTCTCTCTCTCTCTCTCTCTCTCTCGCTCGTTCGCTCGCTCGCTCTAATATGCTATTTTTGATCTAGACTCAAAGGTAAATGTAAGCTGGGTTTCAAAATGTACGATTTTTTGTGTGAAGTAGGGATTAGATGTATGTATGGATATACAAAGGCGTAGGAGAAGACCGTAAGTTTATCAAGTAACAATTCGACAAGATGGCAAACAGTGGGAAAGGTCATATTCAATCAAGTAAACAGGTTTCATATGTACAAAGTTACCGTTGCCTACATTCAGTAAACAATTACCTTTGTTTAAATCTTTCACTAAGTTTAGATTGGATTTTCTGAAGTTAAGGTGCATGCTACTCGCTAGGCAAACACCTAAGTCTACAGTGAATGCTCTGCCCCATTGTGTAAAAGAATCAGTCAAAGATGAAGTTCATTTGGCTTTGCACTGTCTTGTTTTAGTACCCTCACACTGGCAGCTAATACGTGGGGTAATTCTATTCTCAGCCATGTATGATTAGTTTTTTACTTGTGACGTCAGCATAAAAAGATTAATGGGATTTGCCTGTTAGGTACACACACACACACACACACACAACACACACACACAACACACACACACAACACACACACATACACGTACACGCACGCAGCACACACACACACACAACATACCACACACAGCACACACCACACGCACCAAATACCACTATACACACACACCACGGCACGCGCGGCGCGCGTCGCGCGCGCGCTCGCCAGCACGCACACAAGCAAAAATAGGTACGCGCTCGTGCCGGCGCACGCTGCGCGCGCGCGCCGCAAACACACGCACACACACACAAAACCACACACCACCACACACCACACAACACATCACACACACACACGTACTACGCACTGCACGCACGCACGCACGTGACCATACAGATATGGGCCCATGCCCTACACACCCACCATACACACACACGTGTACGCTCACCAAAACACACATGCAATGAAAAACTATGCTGGCAGAGCCAGTGTAGGCAGGTACCACGGTTCTGATCAGCCGAGGGGATTCTGACCAAGTAAGGACATAGTCAAGTTGTAGACATCCCTTTAATCAAACAACTCGTCCATCTTAGTCAGTCATTCATCTTGTCCCTCAGCTTTTTAGATCATGTGCAAACGTGGGTCTCCAAATTTAGCTGACGTGTGTAGTGTTTATAGACTGTCCCGCACGCAGAGTGGACGCCTTATTGTGAAGCTTGACAACTGGCTCATAAGGTGGAAAATCGCTTCTAGACAATTGTTAGGCACTGGCTGTATCCCCCGTACTGATCATAATAATAATGACTTCAAGATGCTGCTCGAGAGAAACATTTAATTATACAGATAAACATCCATATCACAAGTTACCCACTCCGTACTCCTAAAAAAACAACACAATTTTTAAAATACAGTTTCCATTTTCTTGGTTTGTTCTATTCTCAACGCGCATACTTACACTATTACTTAGTCTTCACGGACCTGTGATCAAGGACTTGTCGTGGTAGGCCACCACATCATAAGTCTTAGTGGGTATGGCCTACCCGAACAAGTCTTGATCACAGATCATGAGATGAAGATAGAGTAATAGTGAAGTAGCGCGTTTGAAGATAGAACAAAACCCAGAAAATGCGGATGCCAGTAATTTCGTCCTGGCCAAAGTCGTGCGGACTATCAAAATAAATAATTTTCATAAGCCGGAATATTGTTGTTTGTAGTTTTACTTCCTTCATAGCAATTATTGTTTCCATACATGTACGTATTTCTCAGAAGTCGATGGTCCCCATAGTGCTGCGAGTTGACAAGATTTAAAATTAACACATTTACTCCCCTCTTTTCCGTTCCCTTTCCATTCTAACCCCCCCCTCCCCCCCCCCCCCCCCCCCCTCCCCACTTCCCAACTTTTGTTTGTTAAAAAATAAATCGTTACAAAGGCACTGTCCAAAATGAAGGGAAGATTCTAATCCTGCACTCATGTTCCAATACTCTTTGTTTGTTTAGAGTACCACCCACAACATACCACACAGAAAAAAACCAGACAACACAAGACATGGACATAGACACATCACACACGCGCTCGTGCGAGCACGCACGTGCGTACACACATGCACACACACACACACACACACACACCACACACACACACACACACACACACACACCACACACACACAATTGAAGTTGAAAATGGTTTAAAACGAGCAAAACACACACACAAACACACACCCACACAACACACCACACACAATGAGCAACGTTAACAAATTATGTTCCAATATTTCGAGCGCTGCTCTTTTCGGGGACGACCCGACAAGATTGCATAAGATTCACGTCAAAAGCGGAGTGACAGCATTGGGTTGATGCTAAAAGAAAAATTGCTTTATGACAGTAATGTCATCACCACATGGCACAAAGTCTAACACACCATCCTGTTATTATTTCGTCACTCTCCACCCCACCAATATACCAACCCACATACCACTCCCTTACCTCTCTCTCCTCCACCCTCACATTCTCGCTCTCTCTCTTCGCTCTCTCTCTCTCTCTCTCTCTCTCTTCTCTCTGCTCTCGTTCTCTCGCTCTCGTGGGCGATCATCGAATCATCATGGTAGTTCTGCCCAGAGGGAACAACTGAGTGGCAAGAAAATGAAAGGGAATTCGGCCCGTGTGCACTACGATGCTCACAACTTGCGTGTTCCAGGCCTCGTGGATGGCGTGTGTTTGTAGCTTACGAATCCAGAATTTTGTTGTGAGATCTCTATGAATGTCACTGTGGAACTGTCTATTTCTCAATGAGAGCCTACAAGACATGTCTTGACGGAAGTGAGTAATTGTGCATGTTGAAATGATGTGAGACGTGTGTTGTTTCTCGATGTGTGACCTCTGAAAGTAGAATTGTTTTGAGCGAGTTGCACGTTTCTCCACACGTACTGAGCTCCCTGGCATGTGGTGCAGTTAGAGCAGGTACCACGGTGTTTTTATGTGCTGCAGGACATCTTGTGGGGAAATGGTGAAGATCGGCCCCAACGTCACTGGTGAACTTGATGTGCTTTCCCACCTGACACCCTGGCAGATGGGACCCGCCGTTTCCTGTACATCGGTGGCTTTCAAGATTGTTAGGGGTGGGCTTCCTGTGGAGGAAGCATGGAAGGATCAGGAGTTTCGTAGCGTATTTGGATGCCTTTCTGTATACTATGGGGAGGTCTGGCCAGGCTTGTCTTATCCTGTTGCTTTCATGTCAAGGCTGGTTGATGATGTTGCAGCTACTGACGGAGACGGGGGTTTGGCAGGTACGGTAGGTGGGGGAATGAATGAGACCAGATTCCTGGGAGTTTGCGGGTTGGAGTCAAGGTTCTTGAGCAGGTTCTTCTCCCCCCCCCCTGACTTTCTAGAAAGTGTAGGTACTGCACCTCTACGCGAAGTGCGTGGAGATTCTGGCGCGAAGCTAAATTATCTATTACATCTATTCTATTCATATTCGCGCTATCTAGTACATCTATCTACGACAGACTATAGTATGCAAGAATATGTACACCAGAAATAGAATATCCACACATATATCTATCGATAGATAGGGAATATCTGATCGATCTATTATCTATCTCTATCGATATAGTATAGATACTATATCTATTGATATGATATTATATTATATATATAGATAGAATTATCTACACCTAAAATTGAGAGCCGGTACACCAACTCTAAAAATGCCAACCAAAAAGGGAGCGACATAAGTTTAAAAGTATGATTTAAAATGGAGGTGAAACACCTACCACAATTGTTTCGAGCTATTGCTCTCAGGGTATCTCCCTTTAATATACCTTTTAAATATCTCTCAGACCGATACAAGAGAATATATAATCTTATAATTAATATACGTAGTCGTAGTAGTACCTACATACAATCTCTGAATGCATGCAGATGAGTCCTCCGTACATTCCCAACATGCATACAGAGGGCTACAACAAGCA
>JADBJO010005744.1:107500-152976 GCA_016801955.1 Conus betulinus | reverse complement strand
ACTGTGCCTAATTAACGGTTTCAGGCTCCTGTTTCGGAACGTTGAAAATATATGTTTTAAAACTGTTAATTAAATAGGTTTTATAAAAACACGGTAAAAGTATGTATTGTACGTCCATAGCCACTAGAATGTTGTAACATCATCTTGTTTTGAGATCAGTCACAGATTCTCCATGTTCATGCTGAGATGCCAGGTTGCACCATTCAGTATCACTTATTTGCATAAGATGGCCATAAATTGCACGTTGTAAAAATGGCCACATCTCTATGTCAGGATTGCCAAGGGCAACAGTTCAAGGTCATGATTTCCCAAATGGTCTAAGTTCAAGTAGCAGGATGCACATGCGCAGGCCAAACAGTTCCCTTTCACGTTGCCCAGGATGGTTACAAATACCTTTCGAGATGGTACACACAACATTCCTGTTTCAGATTTCCAGGAGGATAGTTGTTACTTGTCCAGGCTTGCACGATAAAGGTGACTGTTATCTGTGGTCAGGAATTTTTTTGCAACGAACAGAATATGTTTGTTTATTTTTAGGCTAGCCAGGATGGCTTGCAATTCCAATTGCAGCAGTGCTGAAAGTCTCTTTCGGATGGCCCCAGGATGATGGGGTATCTTTTAGGATGGCACAGGATGATGGTGTATTTTTCAGGATGGCTTCAGGATGATGGTGTTATTTTTAGCACGATGGCTCAGGATGCTGGTGATAGGTTTCAGGATAGGCCCAAGGATATTGGTGTATTTTTTAGGACATGGCCAGGATATCGCCGGGTGTATTTTAGGACATTGGCCAGACTGCTATGCATTCGATATCAGACATTGCTGTCAATTCTCTTTCAGGATGGCCAGGAAGACAGCAGTTTATATTTCCAAGATTGCCCGGTGATGGGTGTAATTCGTTCGAATCGTAATTCTCTTTTCAGGATTGCCCAGGAAGACACAATTTTCACAGATTGCATCGGGGTTAATATGAAATCAGGATGGCAGGATGGGATGTAGGACTGGCAGGTGGCAATAGTTTGGTTCTGTGTGGTTCCCAAACTGGCTTGTAGCAAGACAAACTTCACGTATTCATTCATTGAAATAACTGCTACGTGCTGTGCTGGCATGGCTGCATATTTAATACAATGTGGAGTAAGACTTTTCAGATACGTGCAGATTATCCACGTGTTGCTATGAAATGCAGGGATGCTTGTTGGTTCCGACTTAACATGTTTCTTTAAAACTGCTGACATTACACTGTCATCCCCTTGAATTGGAAGAAAGGCAGATGGTCACAGTGTTAAGGAGCAAAGAAATTTCTGAACAGATTTATTACAAAAGATATTTGGATACCAACTGAAAGTCCTTGTTCCATACAACCAGACCAGCGATCAAGTTATTCCTCTCTCCTGGGAGATGGAGAAGAAGGCGTGAAGTGGTGAAGTGGGTGTTCTACGAAATGTGTTTGAACATTTGTGACCATAGTGAATGTATTTCAAAACAGTTTGTCAAATGTTGAAAACAAATAAAAAGGATGGTAAAACAGCTTTTGATATGTGACAGAAAATGCTGAGGCAGATTCCTTTTTCTGCTTCACCAATCTGAATGGCTGAGATCAGGGACAGCTTCATCAAGTCCCTGGATGGAACCCAGTGTGGCATAGGTCAGTACAGTGTCTAGATGGTCAGTGTGTGTGGTTGGGTGTGTGTGTTGTGTGTGTGTGTGTGAGTGTGCTGTGTGTGTGTGTGTGTGAATCTGTAACCAGTTTGCGTAAGGATTTGACTACGACAAGATGACAGCCATTATGATGCCGCGTTGATGGGCTTCTACGAGGAATCTGATGGATTACAGTGTGGATGGAACTGTGCTGTCTGTGTAAGTTGCTGTAAAGCCACTGTGGGGATGTCTTGGGGGGGGGGGGGGGGGGGGGAGGGGGGGTGGGGGGGGGGGGGGGGGGGAGGGGGGGGGGTTTGGGGGGGGGTGTAAAGGAACGGGGAGGGGGGGGGTGGGACAGCATAGGAAAGATGAGAAAGCCCCCAAAACATCCAGTTCAACTTCTCTGGCTACACAACCTTCCATAGCTGGCCCAGACCACAAGGTTGATAAGGCCTGTTAAAGGCCTTGAGATTTGAAAGCCATTACCTTAAGAATTGAAAGCCCTAAGGACTGGACATCCATTACTCTCGGCTTTGAAGATCCATAAGATTCGAAACACTGGCTTTCAGTGCCTTGAGTATACCTTGAAACTCTATGCTTTCAGGCTTTGACAAGACCTTGAGAGTGAAATTCTCAGGGGTCTCTTCTTAAGGCTCGGAAAGCCTGAAAGTTGCAACATGGTCATTTTAGCTTTTAATTTGATATTTTTAAACTCCATGATTGGAAAGTCCTTGAGGTCTGAAACTATTTAACTTTCAGGCTTTGACAGCCCCCAAGATTGAGGAACCTTTATTTTCAGATCTTTTTGAGTTTGAAAGTCCTTGAAGTTGAAATCGTTTAATTGCAGACCTCTTGAGAATCCTTGACGTTTAAAACACCTCATGCTTTCAAACTTTGAAAGTCTTTAAGTTTTGATACTTCCTGTTGTTTCAGACGTTGAGAGAATTGAAGCCAATCAATGTCAGACTTTGGAAGTCCTTGGAGATTTGAAACCCCAAGCTGCTTGTTTTTGAAAATCCGTGAAATTTGAAAACCCACCCTTTGGTCAGGGGCTTTAAAGTTCCAGGACAAACTTTGCATTAATTGGAGTTCTTGAAACAGCCCATCACAGCCCACCACCCCCACAAACCCTCATCACCCCCGACTAATATTCTCTATCCCTTTTTGTCTCTACCCCACATAACATTAAGTTGTTGATATTACGCTGCCACTGTCCCACCTTCCCCTTTCTCCCCCCCTTTTTTCTTCCCCCCCTTTTTTTCCAAATAAAGAGGAACAAAAACCCTACAATATGAGCATGTGCATGCACTTGATGTCCAGGGTTCCTCCATGTCGGAGTTTGATGCGGAAGTGCCTGCGTGAGCAACGACTGTGTCGCTGTGGCACCGCGCAGGAGCTGAGTTAGGAAGCTTCTGAAGCCCCAGTTCCTTTGAATTCCGCTGGATCACGCTGACTAGCCCATAGTTTCAGGTAGTTCCCTACATACCTGGTGAGTCAGGCCCATTTTACTCTGAGGAGTACCTTTTTCCCCTTGATTTGCTCTGTGCGTTCCCATTGATGCCCAGTCTCATTTGGTCAGTGCCCAGGGAGGTTGGTTTCCCTTGAACCTGGTCAGGGAATCCCTTTGCCTGTGTCAATTTTCTCTCTTTGTCTAGTGAGTGACTTCCCATTACGATGTTGAGTTTAATTTTGCTTGGCGTGTGGTCAGTTCTCCTTACCTGGTCAGAATTGAGTTGTTCTGTTTACCTGGTCTTAAGTAGTGCTTTACCTGGTCAGTGAGTGGTTCTTTAACCTGGTCCAGTAGTCTTATACCTGGTCAGGCGTCTGTTACTTTACCCTGGTTGGTTTTCTTTTATGTGGTCAGTGAGTTTTTCCTATTTCCTAGAAGCTGTGGCACATTTCCACTATGGATTCATCTTCTTTTGCCAGGACAGTGAGTTGCCCTTAACCAGGTAATTGCTGTCACATGAACATCATTCAGTTTCTTTTGCAAAAGTGAAGTCAGTTTTCTTTATACACTGGTTTGAGTCCGTTATCTTTTTCATCATGACGTCAGGATTTCCCTTTACCTTTACCAACACCTGGTGAGGTCGGTTCCCGTTACCTTTATACACCTGGTGAGAATCGGATCCCTTTACCTTTAGCACTGGTGAGTCTGGTTCCTGATTACTATTAGCATATTCAGGGACCCTTTACGACCTATCGAAGATCAGTTTTCCCTTTACCTTTACACCTGATGAAGTCAGCTTCCATTTGCCTTACACCTGAATAAGTTGGTCCCTTTACCTCCATACACCTGAGTTGAGTCAGTTCCCTTTACGTTTACACCTGGTGAATCTGGTTCCCGTTTTCACCTTTATACACATGATGAGTCGGTTCCCCGTTACCTTTACACCTGATGAGTCACAGTTCCCTTTACCTTACAACCTGATGAGTATCAGTGTCTCTTTGCCATTTACACCTGTGTGTAAAATCGGTTTCACTTTAACCTTTACAACACCTGATGAGCAGTTCCGTTCTCTTGCCTTTACCACCTGATGAGTCGGGTTCTTCTTTACCATTTACACCGGATGAGTCAGTTTCTCTTACCTTTGACAACACTGATGAGCCAGTTCTCTGGGTTTACCTTTACACTCATGATGAGTCGGTGCCTTTCACCTTTACACATGATGAGTCCGGTTCTATGCTTTGCCTTTACACCTGGTTGAAGTCCGGTTCCCTTTCACCTTTACACCTAGATGAGTCAGTTTCCGTCTTTGCCTTTTACACCGGAGTGTCGGTGTCTCATTTGCCGGCTCATACAACACATGATGAGTCAGTTTCCCTGTACCTTTACACAGATGAGCCAGTGCTCTTTCCACCTACCTTTACACCTGATGTGGTCGGTTTCTCTTTGCCTTTACACCTGATGAGATCAGAGTTCTCTTATACCTTTACACCGATGAGCCAGTTCATCTTACCTGTACACTGATGAGTTTGGTTCCCTTTACGCTATTACACCTGATTAAGTCAGTTACTCTTTAACCTTTTACACCTGAGGAGCCAGTTCTCTTTACACTTTACACCCTGATGAGTTGGTTCCCTTTATACTTTACACCTGATGAGTCAGTTCTTTTTTTACACTTTACACTGTCATGACCATTTTCTCTTTACCTTTTTCTTTTTTTTTTTTTTTGTTTGCTTTTTCTGTTTTATTTTATTCTTTTCTATTTAAATTTTTTACACATTTTTTTTTTTTTTTTTTTTTATGTGTTTGTTTTTTTTTTTATTTTTTATTGTTTTTTTTTTTTTGATTTTTTTTTTTTTTTTTTTTGTTCCCAACCACCCTGTTCTCTTTACAGCTGATGAGTTGCGTTCCCTTTACCTTTACCACCGGGAGTCAGTTGCTCTTTCCTTTACAACCTGAGAGTTGGTATCAGTTTATCACTGACACCGGATGACGGTTGGTTTAGTTTATCTTTACACCTGATGAGTTGGTTCAGGTTCTCTCCTAGTGAGTAATCGGTTTTCCTGTTACTGGGGGGGGGGGGGGATGGTAAGTTGTTGTTTACCTGGTGTGTTAGTATTCCGTCTGGCCAGTGTGAGATCAGTTATCCTTTAACACGCTGAGTGAGGTTCCCATTGACATAGTGAGTCGGGTTGCATGTATTTGGTCTGTGTTAAGTTGGTTTGCGTGACCTGTCAAGTTAATCCTTTACAATGAAAGGAATCAGTGAGTTTCCCCTGAATGACTCCCTGTACTAATAGGTATGTTGTGTGTTGCATATTTACTGTGAGAGATTCATATCCGCTTTTAAACCAAGTGGAATCCATGAGTTTCCATCATTTTTATGATGTCATTCATTACAGTGGTCTTTTTTTAGGTGGGGCGGGGTGAGGTAGGGTGGGGTTTAAAGCCATTATATGTCTCACGAGATAGGTTGCCTAAAAGAGCAAATCTTATCCAGATACTTCAAGCTGAAAAAAAAAAAAGAATTGGTTTGACAAGATTTGATAAAATCGATAAATGTGTGCGTTGCTGTTGCTGTATGATACTTCTGGGTTGTTATGGGAACTGAAACGTATGGGATGTCATTCATTAGAGTGCACAGTATGTTGATTTAAGGAGGCTGTACTGTAAAAACAGAAAGGAGAGTAAAAAGGTAATAGTTTTTTTCCATCTGCAAAGAGAGATCGCCATTGGTTTGTCTTTTTCATTGTTGTTTTTGTTTTGTTTTTTGTTTCATTTACAAAAGTCAAAGGCTTCAGGACGAACACTTTCTCTGTCATTGTTTCAGATGTACTGAGGATTTGGGATTCTCTGTTCTCTTGATTCCAACCGTTTTGATTTCCTGATTTACGTTGTCTTGCCATGCTGATGTAAGTTATTCTCTGCTTCTTGTTGTGTGTGAGTGAGTGTGTGTGTGTGCGTGTGTGTGTGTGTGTGTGTGTGTGTGGTGTGTGTGTGTGTGTGAGTGTGTGGTGTGTTTGCGTGTGTGTGTTTGTGTGTGTGTTGTGTGTGTGCGTGCCGTGTGGTGTGTGTGGTGTGTGTGTGTGGTGGGTGTGGTGTGAGAGTGCTTTGTGTGTGTGTGATGTGTGTGGTGAGTTGTGTGTGTGTGGTGTGTGGGGTTGAGTGTGTGTGTGTGGTGTGTGTGTGTGAGTGTGTGTGTGTGTGTGTGTGTGTGTGTTGTGTGTGTGTGTGTGTGTTCACAAAGAGGATGGGGGAGGGGGAAACAGACACCAAAGGGAGAGACACACTGAAAATGACCATGAGAGAGAGGCGAATTAAGAGTACACAAAGAAAGGAAGAGAAAAAATATAGCATCTGGGGCGGTGGGAAATGAAATGCACTGTCTCTGTCAAAATTCTGCAGCAGGAAAGACATGATGATTTGTGACACATAGAAAGAGAAAATGGGGAATAAGAAGTACAAATCTTTAAAAAAACAAAAACAAAAAAAAAAAAAAAGCAAAGGAGGAAACTAATAACTTGTAAAAACGATCAGTGTTAGATGTTATGTGTATTTAGATACTGATTTTTGTTTCCAAAATACGTGAAAAGCTATGCCATGAATAGTGAGTATTTATGGAAAGGGTAACCAGGTCTGCACTTGTGAGAACGCTCAATATCCGAAAACATGGATTCCACCCCCCACCCCACACCCCCCCACCCCCTCAAAGTATTCAACGCATCAACTTAAAAGTTAGTGTTTACATTTGAAAATAATAGAAAATCAGACAGTAATTTTTTACGATATAAACACGCTGTTCAGAGCAAGCTACATAGTTTTGAGAGGCAGGGGAGTTTACAGCTCACCCCCAGCTGCAGAGGCCAAGCTGTGAATGCAGGTCAGGGAAAAGGGTGTTTTCCCTGCAGGATGTCTCCCACCAGCCAGCTAAACTGCTGTACTCGGCGAACTGAATGTCATCTGTGTAAAGCCGAGTCTGGCAGCAATGTGTTTGGCATTGCTGAGCGGACCATTACAAGTGGGGACTGTTAGTTTGAGAATTAGGTGGGTTGTCATGAAAAATGTAATATATCTGTGCTCTTGAGATGACTGAATAGGCAAATTCTCAGACAATTCTTTTAATACCAAACTTGACTAGGTTTATTTTCCTGCAGATAATGATAGATACAGCATGGAAGCTTGTACACAAGTGGTCAGGCGATGTTCAAACAATGACAAACAACACACAACACACAATTGTGCAAAATTGACGTCATCACTTTCTGGGAATTTAAATTTTCCCTAGTTTGAACTAATTACACAAGTTTGACACATGCCTCTGGACTGCAGCAACACAAAAAAAATGTTGGATCAGAAATGTGTAATCCCTTGTTTGTTCGGTCGGCCCTTTCCCTTCACTAAGTGTTTCGCACAAGGGCGGAAAAATAAAGCTGTGTAAAGTATGAAAAAAGGAAATGAATCCACAGGATATGCAGTATAGAATACCTCATGCAATGTCATGTAGATTTACAACTTATATCGTTAACAAAGCGTGTCAGCCAGGTTATCTTGCAGCCATGGGCTATAAGTGAGGCTGGTTGGCAGCAGGTGTAGTTGATGGCTTTCTTTGGGAACAGGTTGACATGAGGAATTTGTTTCTCCACAGATTTACAAGGGACATTAGAATGGTTGTTTTCAGGGCTTTGACAGGGCATTTTTTTCTCTTTTGGTGTCTTTAAACTTGTGGGAATATTCCATTATGAGATATGTATATTGCTGTTTCCTCCTTCTTTTTGTGTTATTTGTTTTTGTTGAAACTGCTCATTTGTTTGGTGATGTCCATTGTACGTGTGTATTTTTTAAAATGTAAGATGGACAAAACAGCTGTCCACACCAAGGCACTCGCTGACAACAATGGAGGAGGAGGAACCGAACATTGCAGCATTCATCAGTTCAGTACTCCTTAGGAGGAAGCTTTGCCACATCAGGGCACTGGCCCACAGTGAATCAAAGGAGGAGACACAGCAGGTGCAGCATTCATCAGTTCAGTACCTCCTTAGGAGGAAGCTTGCCACATCAGGCACTGGCCCCCACAGTGAATCAAAGGAGGAGACAGCCAGGTGCAGCATTCATCAGTTCAGTGCCCTCCTGGGGGGAAAGCTTCTACACATAGGTGCTTGTTCATCACAATGGTCAGGTGGCCACAGCCGATGCAGTGCTCCTCATTGCCATTGCCTTGCCATTGCACAGGATTGCAGTCTGTGCCTGAACTGATGGATGGTGTTTGTTGTGCTTGGTGTTCAGATTGGTGAGGAATGAGATCCTGACCAGCGACTTCCCCTACATCATGAAGCTGATCCAGGTCAGTGCCTTCAGAACCTGCATTGAGTAGTGCTGACACTGCGTCTGCCTTTTTCTGCCCTACACACCTTTTCCTTCTTTTTATAGTCTTTTTTTTTTCATTACTCGCCGACTCTTTTCCATGGCCCCCATTGTGCTATTTCTTCCCATGCTCCTTATTCCGACAGCCTGATCCACAGCCACAGCCTGACTTGCTCTGTTCAGCACCAGCGTTGGCTTACACTAGGAACTGTTATTAACAGTTTGTTGAGAGACAGTTGTCAGCACCAGCATTGGCTTACCACTAGGAACTTCAGAGGAGATGCTATACCAGGCATTAGAGGAAATTTGTTGTGCCTAAGGCGGATTTTTCTTTTCTGCCCATATTTTTCATCTGCACCGCCGCCTAAAAAAGAAAATCCTGAAATGAACGTTCGTTCCATGCTATTCCCATTTGGACATTTTGCAACTCTGTTATTCTCAAAAGAGTCAACCGGTCACTTCTGCCGTTAATAAACATCCGGTCTTTTCGCGCCTGTCAAACGTCAGACATCGTTAAAATGGCGAAGTTTGTCAAGCGTGCCACGATTTTCATGGCAAAAAAGAAGGGCATGAGAAACAATTAGAGGTGGGGACTGGCTAGACCAGACAGTGGACAGTGTTTGAGTTGGTGATGTGTTTCACAAATTAGACGAAAAATGGCGCTGCATTTTGTGTTCCATGTGGAAAGATTTGTGAAATCTATGGCAGTCGTGGTTCTATCGCACTGAGATGCCTTATGAATAGGGCAGTAGTAGTAGGGACCTTCTCATCGGCTTTTTTTTTTTGCCTTAGGCCTTATGGCCCATTTGCGTAACCCTCATTATTTTTTAATTTTTTTTTTGGTCTGGTTGCATGCCTATCTTATAAGTAACATTATATTCAATCCATATGAAGAAAAGGTCTGTCAATTTAGGGTCGTCATCTAGGACTTTTTTTTTAGACTGTTGATGTCAGGTGCATATTTGGTGTTAGTAGGCAGTGCATTCCAATAATAAGCAATTCTGAAAGCAGACAATCAGGCTCCAGACAATCAAACATCATTGCCATCCCAGCTACAGCCAGCATCTAAAAAGAGGAAGGCCCCCATCGCAATCGGGAGACATCAAAAAGCATCTTCACAGTGAGGCCTGAGAAGCATGCAAAAATAAGAGAGCTTACTGGGAAAGACCTGATTTTTGGGTCAGGCAGTTAGGGTGATGGTATCTTTTTTTTCCAGCACCTACTGTATAGTATTCAGTGACTGTGCAGTCTGCCAGATTTTTGTTTTTATAGATTTTGCGTACAATTGACTGACTGAATCGATATTGTGATGAAAAGCTGTCTCATTGTTTTGAGTGAATGAGTCAGTATGCACATGTATAGTGAAACTTTTGAGGTATTATATTTTCATTACTGAAAACATGAAAATGTTGCTTATTTGCCCTTCTTCTTAACAGAGCTGAAACAGGGTGTATTTGCAGTTTTAGGCCTTTTATTTCTTAAAAAAAAAGCTTCAGCTTCAGGGGACTCCGCCCCCTGACCCCACCAGGGCATTGCTCCAGGACCCCACTGGGGGCCCACAGCGGCCCCCAGACCCCGTCAATATTTCAGCCTTTTTACCTGTTGGTCACTTTCATGCCTGTATACTGCTGCCGTGTCTCCTCAGTGCCTCTTCTGATCCCGCACATGTAAGACACCACCTACTGAGCCCCTTACTGATGACAACAATGGCTCAGTCACAGAACCAGTGTGAGTGCCCCATTCTTGAGGGCAGGACCATGTCCTCCCATGACAGTCCCCATGAACTTGCCAGTGCCACAGACTTTGATGTGAGTTGAGCACAGGCATGGCAGGAATGCCCATAGAATTCTGACACTTTTGTTTTATTTGGATGATCAGTGTGATGATGCCGTGGCAGAGCCATACTCTGTGCTCCTTGCATGGCATGTCCTGGTATCAGCCAGGCCTGAAAGATGCCAGTCGATGTAGAGGTGGTGAGGAAAGTTTGAGCCGCGCCCTGAGAGAGGCAGTTGTTAATAAGCGAATGAAACTGGACTGTATGGCTCCAGTCTTCTGGTTCAAGCCTTTGGCACTCTCAGTTGTGTCGAAGAGCCAGCCGGGGATGGGGAAATTCCATAAATAGAGGGCCTCTGATGGGACTCAAACCCTGGACCTCCCAGCTTGCCATATAAGTCACCAACCTGTTCAGTGGCCACTGCTGCATAGAAAACTCAGGGCATCCACTTGTCTGCAAACAGTGCAAATGTGCAAATTCAGCGAAAATGTGAAAATCGAAAACCAGGAAAAATTCAGAGAGTAAGGGGAAAAAATGAAAGGGGGAGGGAAAACAAGAGGCGGTATGATCCATGAGTTGGGTACTGCATGCATTTTTCAGTGTGGTCCTGCTTCGTGTGACCAAGGGCAGTCGCCGTTTCTTTCTTCCACGTCAAAGTCAGTGCGCAATGCTCGGATGTTGGGTGACGCTGTAAAAATTGAACGAGATTGAGGAATGCTGTCCAAACAGGTGGACCTGTTTGTGGCTGGGCTGGGAAAGTGGATGATACCACTTGACGCTCAGATTGCATCAAAATGCACACATTCAAATGCAAGTTTCAAAGTTTTCCAGGGAGATGGGGAAAGAGGAGAAATCAGCGGAGGTAACCATGCCCCCAGACTCCCATAGAATTTTAGTGATTATTTTTTTGTTTGTTTTTCCACAGTGAAAGCCCTAAAAACTTTGAAATGTTTGCCCTCCCTCTCTCTGTGTCACTTTGTCTGCCTGTCTCAAAAAGATATCCCTCGGTCTTCCTCATTCTTTATATCTACCCAGACATTCTGCGTTTGTATGATTCACTCTGTGTGTGTACGGTGGGGGGAGAGGGGGAAGAGAAAGGATGTATCCTCAGTTGGGTCAGCTTTACCTAAAATGGAGGGAAATTAAATTTTTCAGTTTTGGTTGGGAAATTTCAGGTAACTAAATTCCAGTGTGGGCTAGTGATGCAGTGGGGGTGTTCATGTTAGCTAGTGCTGTGACATACCTTGTATGGGTACAAAGCACTGGACGCTATGTCAGATTGTCCTGGGTGCCCCTTGTTCTTACATGGTGTCCATGTGCATTGTGCGTATTTGACATATTCCTCTTCATGTGCATGATATGTGTCTGACTTTCCATTGCAAAGCCATGACACAATTCTGAGTGAGAATAGTGTAAATCTGTGCCGTTGATTTCCCATGATAAGACAGGGGTAAGTTGTTGTTTCTTTTTCCTCGCTGTGGTCAACAGGTCTTTATACTGTATAGTGAATCACAGCAACAAGAAATAGCTGGTGTGTATGTGTGTGTGTTGTGTGTGTGTGTGTGTGTGTATGTGTGTGTGTGTGTGTGTGTGTGCTCGCATGCATGTGTGTGTGTTGTGTGTGTGTGTGTGTGTGTGTGTGTGTGTATGTCTTGTGTGTGTGTGTGTACTCGCATGCATGTGCGTGTGTGTGTGTGTACTCGCATGCATGTCTGTGTGTACACGCATGTATGTGTGCATGGGTACGTGTGTGTTCATGTATGTGCGTGTGTGTGTGTGTGCAGAACTTTCCCCACAACCGCTATGACGTTCAGACGGTGCTGGCCAAGGCCACAGAGCTGTCCTTCAGGCAGAGGTAGCACCAGTCCAGGACCAGGCAAGATTTTCAGTGGTGAGACTTGTCTCATTTGAATGGGTCAGACAGTAAATGACAGTGCGGTTATCTGGTTACACAGGTCTTGGGCGTCGGGGGTGAGTAGAGGATTATACAATGATCTAGCTAGATGGGAGTGTGTAGGGGAAAAAGGAGGAGGAGGAGGGTGGCGAGCCGTACATGGTAGGAAGAGTACACTGCTGTCTGGTTAGGTGAAGAATGTGTGCCGCTGATTGTGATGTAATGATTGTGATGTAATTGGTGGAATTGATGTAGCGGGGTTGGATCATTCGCTGATTGTGATGTAATTGGTGGAATTGATGTAGTGGGGTTGGATCATCCGCTGATTGTGATGTAATGATTGTGATGTAATTGGTGGAATTGATGTAGCGAGGGTTGGATCATCCGCTGATTGTGATGTAATAGGTGGAATTGATATAGTGGGGTTGGATCATCCGCTGACTGTGATGTAATTTATGGGAATTGATGTAGCGGGGTTGGATCATCCACTGATTGTGATGTAATTGTTGGAATTGATGTAGTGGGGTTGGATCATCCGCTGATTGTGATGTAATTGGTGGAATTGATGTAGCGGGGTTGGATCATCCGCTGACTGTGAATGTAATTGGTGGAATTGATATAGTGGGGTTGGATCAACCGCTACTTGTGATGTAATCGGTGGAATTGATGTAGTGGGGTTGGATCATCCACTGATTGTGATGCAATTTTATGGAATTGATGTAGTGGGGTTGGATCATCCACTGATTGTGATGTAATTTTATGGAATGGATGTAGCGGGGTTGGATCATACATTGCTTGTGATGTAATTGTTGGAATTGATGTAGTGGGGTTGAATCATCCGCTGCTTGTGATGTAACTGGTGGAATTGATGTAGCGGGGTTGGATCATCCGCTGCTTGTGATGTAGTAACTGGTGGAATTGATGTAGTGGGGTTGGATCATCCACTGATTGCCTTGTCACCTAAAAGCAATCCCAGTCTGAATAGATGAACCACATTCAAGGGTGCATATTGCATGTGCACGCTCGCACACACACACACACACACACACACACACACACACACACACACACACACACACACACGCTGAGATTAAACACTCACATACTCCATACACAGATGTAAAGAATTTTTATCCACCAGTGTAAATGTGGAAATGTAGATAGAACTCCCCACAGATCCAGTTCATTTGTGTGTTCAGAAACTGTCCAACAGTGGAACAAATTCCAACACAAGTTTTTTTCTTCTTTTTTTTTGCCACAGGGGAATGTTTGCCTCACACTCAGCATTGCTGTGCGGCTCAGGAAAGACGGACGAAAAACTGATGAACACAACTACAACAACAACCACCACCACCACCACCACCAACCACCTGGCCAGCCAGTGGCAGGGCTGTGTGGACACATTCTGAGCTGGGGACCAACTGTCAGGACAAGGGGCAGTGAGCAGAGTTGGCCCACAGTGCAGAGGTCGGCCTTGTGATGATGGTGATGTCACCAGGTGGGGGAGGGGGTTTCTGGGTTTGGGGCTTTTACAGACTAAAGACTACTGAGCACGTACGACGGCAGTATTTCTCCTGAAACATCGCTGAACCGCAGGGACTGGGTTGTCTCTACTGTTTGAATTCTGTTTGATTTTAGTTTATTTATTGTAATGTAGTCTCTACTATCAATTTTTCGTTCCATTGTATGTTTTGCTTTTTGTCTGAGTTTGCAAAATAGTGTATTCTTTGTTTTGTCATTTTTGCTTTTTCTTTTTTTTCTGTTTTTTTTGTTTGTTTTTTATTTCAAATTTTTGTCAAGATGTCAGGACTGTTTTGAATTTTGTCCAGGAGGAAGAGCAGTCTGAGCATTTTGTATCAAAGTAAAGCAGAGTCACATCAGCATTTTACTTTCATTTTCTTTCCTTGTAAGTGGAACTTGTTACTGTGACGTCATTAGAATTTATATTAGAATTGATGATCCAAAGTGGTGCTGCGGCACGCCAAGAAAGTGTGCACTCTGACCATCATCGAGAAAGCCAGTTAAACCCGCACCAGGCTTTTGCCTGTCTTCAGTAGAATTTGATCTTTCTTGAATTTGGCTCATACGTATACACACAACCATAACACAAATTAGAGCTTTGGCCAGGGGAAGCATTATCATCACTTTGACTCAACAGGGTTTGGGTACATTCTGCTCTGGTATGGTTGTTTTCTCCTGCACTTAGCGCAGAGAGTGGTACAGATTTCCTTTTGTTACAGTCCGTAACCCCTCCTCTGGGCATAGGCTGCACACAACAGTCATGGCAGGGAATCCTGCCCTGGACAGACCTTCCAGGGTAGTTCCATGTGTACAGTGAAATGTACCCACCGTTCCTGTCCCAGTACCACCCATCTGCCGCTTCACTGAGCTGTCCAGCCCCCATGTCTTGCTTGTCAAGGGCAGGGTGATGTTCTGTTCCCGTGCAAGGGTGTGTAGGCAGTTTTGAGCATTTAGAGACCAGCTGTTGCATGATGTGACTGCCATGTGCAAAGTGCATCGACTCAGCTCGGAGAAAGGTTTAGTTTTCAATGTGTTTTTTTTTTTCAGCTAGTGTTGAATGTGACAGTGATGGATGACAGTCCATTCAACATGATTGTGGGCAGGGGAGGGTCTCGGGCTCCTTGACAGAAGCCATGGTGACCAAAGAGGTGCACCTTTCCTTCCTTTCAGACTCCTGTGGCCTTGTGTGAGACAGTCAAGAAGTGGAATGTGGGTAACAAGCATGACCTACACAGAAATCAGTCTTATGCCCAGCAAACTACATCTGTGACCTCATTTTCATGTCACAGTTTTGTGTGATTTGGGTGATATAAAAAAGAAACCAATACCACCGTTTAAAAGTTTATCATTACTTCGTTAAACGCTCTTGAAAAAAGAAGTTGCCAATTGCAGAACTGTTTGGTTAAGAAAACTTGGAAGTTAGAGGGTTCACAGAAGATGACAGCTTTGTGACCCAGTACATCACACTTTGAGGAATGAAATGTCGTATCGTTACCATGGTGTTTACCATATGAAGAGACACAGCAATCCCTGACATGTCCTTCATGGTGTGCTGGGTGAAAAACATGGCTGAAGATTCCCTGCACTGCATTGTGAGGCAGGTCCTGTCCCCACTCACGGTCACCCCCTGAACACATTCCAGCAGCAACACAACTGAGGGCGCCAGACACCAGGAGGCAGAGAGAAGTGTGCCACACAAGGCTCAGACTTGAGCGTCCTGCTGGTGGTGCAGTTCTGAGTCGGTTGAGGAGAATGCATCATGAGACGGACGCATGTGTGAATGAACCTGCTGGAAGGATGGCTGTGGTGATAGGTGGTTGGAACAGGGATATGATCGTCCCCGATTTATCAACACAACTGTTACACAATCATAAGGTCTGAGTACGTTAATGTTCTGTGAACAGCTGGTCTGCACATGTTCCACTTAAGATCAGCTTTCACAAGGATTTTTTTTCCCCGTCGTTAGAAAGGTTCCTCTATAACAAGGAAAGAAGCAAAGTATATTGTGAATTATGGGATAGAATCATCTGCAGGAAGAATCACCAAGTAGCAGCAAATAGAGGAAGAATTCTTGGTAAAGAGGTTAAGAATTAACAGACGACCAGCCACTGTAGCAAAGTTGTTAGTGTTACGGACTCCCAGCTGGGAAGTCATAGGTTCAGTTACCATCCAAGCCATTTATATGGGGGATTTTTCCACCCTTACTCGCTCCTGCCCAGAGCTGAGTTTGTTACGGGCTCACATGGAAAGACTGGGATCACACAGTTGCATTTCATCCACCTATAGGGTGTGTCTCTGAGCATGTTGCTCAAATTTCCTGACCAACAGTGCAGGTGCCTGTATTTCTCAGACCTGGAGCACAGGGATATGTTTTTGAAAGTGTATGTATAGTACAGCCCTGTCAGGCAGTCTCAGACCAGTATCTCAGACCATTACCTTCATCATCTTCATCCTCATCGATCAGCATGAAAAAAGTCTTAAATTCTGTGGCCCTACATGCCTTGCTGTCATGGTGATATCAGTTTCGATCACCTCTCCATGCCTATACACTTGGTTTGACATTGTCAGGGTCACCAGTATTGGCAAACTTGTGGGGATGTTTGCTGGACAGACGTGGTGGTGACCTCCAGAGGTAGAGCTTACTCACACTGGCTCCGCAGCTTAGCGGTAATGTCTTCAGTAGTAGTAGGTGGTGTCCTGCTCATGTTGGATCAGAACAGGCGCCACTGAACACCACCACACAGTGACTTGGCATCAGTGCAGCATCTCCTGCAGTGGGTTGCCTCACGACACCTTGACAGTGACAGCTCCCTGTGGATTGCTGATGCTGGGGCTGTGGAGGGATGAGCCAGGCTTTGGTTGTGGACAGTTGGTAGGAATGAGGGGCATAGATGCAGCGCCACTGTTGTGCCGCAGAAAATGAGGCAGCACCCCTATCCCCCCCCCCCAAAAAAAGACTGTAGCAAGTAAAGAAAGAGTCATGATAGATATATATAAAGAATTTTTACAAAGTAGCCTGAAGAAGAGGTGTAGTCTACACATGAAGAATGTGCCCGTGGCATGTCAAGGAAGAACTGAAGGAACCAACATCTGACAGGTGAAGCCCGACGTCCTTTTTCCCTTTTCAAATGTGTCTCAGACACCTGCTCTTCCCATTTCAGGAGCTGGCAACAGACCTGAAGTGACACATGACTCATTTTATGCAGAGTGTTCTTGGGTACTCCAGCAGAGAAAAGGAATAAAGAAGACAAACAATGACAGCCATGTCAGGAGCAATTTACGCTGCGTACCCTGTGTTTCTTCTGACTGTAAAAGTATGGTCTTGAAACCATTTGATACTTGATCTAGGAAAGTGTTGCATTGTTGGCTGATGTTGGTGGTGTTTTTCTAAAGTGCCGTTTGAAAGTAGTTTAGTATGAGGCAGATAACATCATTATGTAGTGCAAGTGTTAAACTGTGACATGATGCTTTGATCTTCCATTGCAGGATCTGATGTGATAATAGAAGTTAAGGGATTTCATGCCCCCTTAAACACTTGGGTGATGCTTACTTCCCAGTTTACATTTTTGAGGGATCTGAATGAACAAGTGATGTCGTTTTCATGATAGAATGGTTTACCTTCAGGCCCAAATCAGTATTTTGCTTCCAGCATGTCAGACAGTAAGGCCTCTACCGATTGGCTGCTGTTTATATCCATCAGCCAGTCAAGTCACATGTAACATCCTAAAAAAGAAAAGAAGTGAAGGTGCATGCTACTGCAACACCAGAACAAAGACAGAGCTGCTCCTTCAATGATCAGGCGTGGACTGTCTTCAGCAGTATTGAAAGAGCTCTTTGCAGATTCAGGGCATGTTCTGATGCTCTGATTCTTTGACTGTGTATACATACCGACCCTCTCTCAGATTTGGCCTGTACATGGTTTCCAAGTGCAGGATGTGATGTGATTCCCCAGTGACCCGCATTGCTGCTGTGATGGGGTCACTTTGCTTCTTTCTGAATGGGTCACAAAGACTGTGCTGAAGCGTTGAAAGGAAGCACGGATGGCGCACAGATCAAACCACTTACCACAGGACGTTGCTTTCTTATGGTGCATAAGAACAAGAAATGGGGCATTAGAACAGATTTCACTTTTTTTTTTTTTTTTACATCTGCCCTATACAGGCGTTACTTCTTTGCATTTAAGATGAAGCAAATTCTGGATAGAAATGAGCCACATTACAGACTGTGTAAATTTCACTTTTGTTTTGTTTTGTTTTTCTTTTTTTTTTGACATGCATATGTTTACATATCCCAGGCAAAACGAGTAACCCAATTCAGCAAGTTTCCTGGTGTTTGGTATGAATCAACTGTTGTGTTCACCTGTTGATGTATGTAGAGGAAAGGATGGATTTGTTACTTGTAAGTCTTGTCACAAATAACACCACCCCCACTGATCCACATGTCTGTGTGTGGAGTCTGATGAATGCTGTTGATGTTATACGCATTGAGAGTGTGTATTCTTACATGGTTGATGTCAAGGCCTGTACAGAAACTTGTGTTGTTGGTGTGCACAGAACTGATGGTATGAGTGCAGTGATGTACAAAGGATTGACCGCATCTTCATGATTACTGTAAAATTGAACAGTGAGTGTGAATTGCTGAGAAGTACCAGGTGTCCAGAGTTTTCTGTGGTTGTCTGGAAATTGCTTGTTCATATTGCGTTTACTGTCTTTGCTTTCATGTAACTGGGCAGTGTTTTGATATGTGTACACACATTTTTCAAATATCAAGTATATCTATCAAAGTTTAGACAGAGCTGCCAACTATACTTTGAAATATTATTACTGTGCAGTACTTTTCAAACTAGAAAGGTATGATTATGTAATAAAATTTTGGTGTATAACTATGAGGTCTTTATAATGAAATGTTTTGTTCATAATAAAATGTATTATGCATACGCATGAAAACCAGTCATCTCCCATTGTTCCAGTAACAAACTTTCCTTGTCCAGCTTGCGAGGTGGAGAGCATGGCTGACTCCTGGCTGGGATGTCATTGATTTGATCCCATCAGAGCCATTTGTTTGTGGGGTTTTTCTGCCCCAAATGATTCATACCCAGTCTTCAGCTTGTTTGGGGCTCAGTGGGGAAGACCGGGACCCACACTTTATGGATGTGTGAGAATGTGTCTTAGAATTACTCAACCATCTCTGCAGGTGTTTGTATCTCTCAGACCTGGTTGATGCTGAGATATATGTAATGAAAGTAAGCATAAATTAGAGCCCTGTCAGGCAGTCTCAGACCAGATAGGAGGAAGTCTTTAGTATCATCTTCATTATCCTCATTCTCATCAATCAGCATTAAAAAAAAAAAAAGCCTAAAATTCTGTGGCCTTTCATGCCATGCTGTCATGGTGATATCAGTTTCCATTTCCTCTGTACGTCTCTGTGCTGGTATTGGCAAACTGATGGGGACTGTGGAAGAATGGTTTTGGCATCGTCCCCCAAGAGGGAGAACTCATTCACAGTGGCTCCATGAGGGCAAGAAAGATGAGACAGCCAACGGTAAAAAACAAACAAACAAAAAACTTCAAGAAATTGCTCTCCTTGTTGAAACTGAGTAGTCTTGGCTTGCTAGAAAACACTGATTGACTGTAGAAGATGAGCAGAGAGCTGCTTCCAGTCTGTGGCGGAATTACTTACAAGGAGAAGAAGGAGCTATTCCAGTAACAGTCTCAGGTTTTTCACACCTAGCAGCAGATTCATGGTTTTAATTTCCACAGGAATATTCACACAGTTCCAAAATGGAGATCGGTTTTCACCTTAGCTATCATGACCTCTACTGTCTCAAAACCAAGTGATGTTTATGTATGTCTTCTAAAACTGAATGTTCAAGAAAGCATGGCAGAAGAACCAGTCACAGTTCATGAAGTATTCTTGAGGGTCTTGTGAATGAAAAACTGAGTACAACAATTTCTGGAGCTGGTTCATGTTTTTGTCAGCTGTATACTAGGTAATGAATCACACAGAGTAAAAAGAAAAGAAGAAAAAAGGTCTATGAATAAAAAAGGAAAAAAAAGAACAATTTGTGGAACTGGTGCATGCTTTCGTCAGCTGTATACCAGGTAGTGAATGTTACCTTGGGAAAAAGCCTTAAAAAGGGGTTGGGGTGGGGGTTCAAACAGGAATATGTATACTTACAGATAACACAAGTAGTGTTCTTCTGTTGTGTTGAAAAGTCAGGAACGGCAGTTGGTAAATGGCATGATGTAAGCCTGGCTCCAAATCATCGATCTGTTACAAGTCAACAGAGAAACACCACCACATCAAACTGCAGTATCATGGGTTTTATGCTGCACAGCACTGAACAATATGGACAGAAATGGGATGGTGTTACGAAAGAAAGTGCTGAATTATTTATTCTCTCTTATTAGCTCTGTCACTGCTTTAGCAAACACTGTGTCCCAGTCTTTATCTTCTTCTGTGCCAGTAAAAAAGCGTTGTGTATATGGGTATATGTGTGTAGTGTAAAGGAGTGTGCCAGTGTGATCATGTTCTCATGTGATAATACTCAATGTGACAGTTTTTTTACCCAGGGCTCGCAATGACACACACTCTGTGTATTTAACGCTAAGGTGCTTAAATTCACTCTTTCCAGTTTCAGTTTGCACATGAAATTTACCCTTTAAAAGACTATTGCTCATTTGATCACACTGGTAAAAAGTGCGTCAAGTGCAAGCAGTGAGGTCGGAAGCCTCTGTCACCACAATTTGGAGATTTCATAATAACGCATCAAACAAGCAAGCGACTCTGACACCCACATTAATGCTGTAATCATACAGGCATAGTAGCTGTGGTACTTGGATTTGATATCAGAGGAGGTGCCCTTTGGATTTCATATCAGACAAGGTGCAGGCAAACGCAGTTTCTGGCCTGTTTTATCTGTCCTTAGTATGTGTCGTCCACTATTGAGCATTTCAATGAAATGTTGTTGTCAGCATCAGTCCAGAGAAGGTTTAAAAAAGGGAGGGAGACAGGAGGAGAAGGTAAGTCAAATCAGAGAGAGAAGCAGCCAGAGAGGAAGGAAAATATACCTGATGCAGGACTCGCGCAGTGATCAGCGTACAAGGTAAGGTTCTGTGTTTGTTTCATTCATGTTTTCAATATTGTCTTAAAAAATGAGTAGGTCTTGTAATCGTGTATGGCTGCTCTGTCAGAAAACGGTCAAACACAAATACATCCCAGTTGACAGTACTCTGGTTAAAGACACAGATTCAGCATTATTCAAGAGAAAAAAACAGACAGCAAGTTCCATGTACAGCATCACTAGGAAGACATCTCCCAAAGTTTCACTGGTTCATTTAAGTTTAGTGTTCCAGCTCCCTGTCTAACCTTGGCCTTACATGCATGGATGGCTCTGTGACAAATTTCTCATCCGAGTGTGACTGAACGAAAAAGCGTTGTAGCTGTTGTTGCTGATTCATGGAACAAGAAAGATTTAACGAAAGGACAGATCCAAAAGACTAGAACAGTAGAAAATGTTTATAGTATATATTTATTATATGTGTCAAGTTAGTCACGTGACGCCCACCCTACTTCCGCCTACGGAAGATGCCGAAGTTCGTGTACTGTACGTCATTCTTCTTCGGCCTGTCACCCAAGCAAGATAAGTCTTGTGCTCTGTCTCGCCTATACTTTGCCTTTGTGTAAAGATTGCTGTGTTCGCATTCTGAACTCATTTATTGTGGCTTGTGCTTATCCCTCAGAGTATCTTGACGTGTGAGGTTATCGCTGGGCTAGCATTCTAACCTTATTTTCGGAATTTTCTCGCGATTGTTTCCCGGTTCTGCTTTCCGCGCGTCACCGGTTCAGCTGTTCGGCATTTTCCATCGCCGCGTTCATAGCTGTTCGGTGCCTCTCTTATATCCATCGGCCTCCCTTTTCAATCGCCTTCGGCCCAGTCGCCACTAAATTCCGATTTCTCCCTCGCCGTCATTTATTCCACAACCTCCTGTGCGACGATCGTGAGCCAGTCTCGTCGCGCCATCTCCCTGCCTCGTCGCCATTTTGTTTTGCGCCGGTCTCCCCCTCTTGTCACAACTTATACCCCAGTATTTTACAGGGGGTTTTTTTCGTCAATTTAATTCCTTTGCCCCCTTCCCTCATTTGCCAGAAATTCTCGCTCGCCTTCGTGTCCTCAACGATCGCGATCGACCGTTGTCCTGGTATTTACACGTGGCGTTACTCAGCACTTTGCGCCACGTCACGGTCGCTTCTCACGCGCAGTTTCGCCTTATCTGCTGCGCTTGGTGTCCCTGTACGGACTTGTTTTCCTTATTTTCCATTGTGTACGTTGTTCATTTTATTTTGTGTGCGCACGGTCGATCGATTGCCCTAGTTATTCCCCTCGATCGACCGTCGTGACTTTCTCGCTTACGATCGTGTGCTCCGGTTTCGCTCGGCGCCATCGCCCAATATGGTGAAGGACTCGACTGGGTCGAGCAACAACCCTGACGTGCAGGGTTCGCGCTCTTTCCCCGGAGGACCCACGAGTTGGTTTCCAACCCCGAGCGAACCGTTCTCTCTTTGGGAGAACGGACGGCGCGGTAGTTGGAGATGACCCTCCCGCGGAGGGGACGCGGGAATCTCCCTCCTCTCTACCGACCGACGGACGCACGACCGTTGCGTTCGAAAGCTAGAAGGCAACCGGCGGCCATTGCTAAGTGCCTTTCATTCGACATGCCCAGGAAATCTAAGGGCAAGGCCCCACTTAAGGGACCCCCCCTAGCCAAAACTTCCCAGCGGGAGTCCGCTTCGCCCCCCGCCACCCCCTGCCTTCTAGCTTTCCTGCGCTTACACACTCACATCATCTTACTATGCCGAGTCACGCGACCCCCCCGGCCCCCGGGACCCTTGCCGGGCCGCGGACAGGCACGGGTGACGGCCTTGGGCTGGAACCCCCCCCCCGTCACTCGCATCTATGAGACAGGCGGGTCCGCTTCTTCCCCCCCCCTGGACTCGCCTTCTCACGACGCTCTCCCCCTCCGTGCACAGGCAGCCAACACCCCCCTGCGAGGAGCGTCCCCTTAGCTCCGGAGGCAGTGTTATGGCCACGTCTTGGCACGACCATGCACATGTCCATAACTCTGGGCGTATGGGAACACCGAGTGCATCCACCGGTTGTGATCATACACAAAGACGGCCGACCAACCCCGCTCGCCCGTCGCAGGTTCCCCTAGGGGTTCAGGACGTTGGGGGCCGACCTACTCGGCCCCCCCCCCTTGGGGCAACGTCCTCGGTCCCCGTTCCTCCGGGGGGAGGATCTACCAGCGGGACCACGGGTAACCTGCCCCATTCCTCTGGGGCCCGGCATGCTCCCGGGGGGGGACCACACACTACGGTCTTATTATTCCCCCCCTCCTGCCCCAGGTTACCCCGGTCCCCGGCGAGTCCCTGCACAGTACTCTGGGCCGCCACAGCCCGCTTATCTCCCCGGGACCAGTGGCTCTATGCCCCCGAGAGGGACCAGTGGCTTAATACCCACACTCAACCTGATCAACTCTTTGGTCGATTGTGGCACCCAATCTCACAGACTTGGGTCGACCTGGGTCTCCCACCTCGGGCGCTGTCCGATCGGCAGTCCGGGCTCTCCCCACCCTAGCCCGTCTGCCGAGTATAGAGCCACGAGGGTCCCGCCCTCCCCCCCCCCCCCCCACCCACCCTACCAGGGCGGGACCCTCGCGCACCCCGCGCACTTGCCTCCTGAGGAAGACCTCCCTTCCCAGGAATTAGACTCCCCACAGCCTGAGGAGGACTACGATGAGGACCTCTTCTCATCACTTTATGACATCAACACCATTGAACGTTTTCGACCGGACTTGGTGTCGAGGGACGCCCCTCCCTCTGCCGATATCTTGGCCTTTCCTGAGATCGTTGGGCCGCCCCCAGCCCAACACTCAAGACTCAGGATTGTAGCTCCTCAGTCCCTCACTTCACTGTGGGAGAGTCCGGCGAAACGCGCCAGGGGTGCAGACGCCGTCCCCACGCCGGGTCAAGACCTTCCCCCGGCACCCAATGCGGCCCCTTTTTCGCGCCCTACTTGGGACCCGCAGGAAGCACCCTTTACCTCCCTCTTTGCTGACAATCCGGCCACCAGGGAGTGGGCCATCTCCCATCGGATTGTCGCCTGATACCCAACCGGGCCCCCCCTACTTCGGCCACTGTCCACTGTCTCCTTTAAGGCGTTAAAGGACTGGACCGAGTAGCCCGGATGGGGGCATCTTACACACCACTGCAGGGCATGCCTACCTTAGCATGCTCTTGCAGAGGGCGGAGGTACTCTGGCCTGGGGATGACGGCGCCGTCCCAGGGCCTTCGGATACAAACTCCGAACCCCACCAGGACGAACTTCGCTTGTTCAGCGATCCCTTCATGCGACACCTAGTCAACAGGATATCGCATCACTTGTCGGCTGCGGCGGACAGCGCAGCAACGACCCATTTTTTATTGTCTGCTTGTGGCTAGAGACGCGGTGCTTGCACGCTCCTCGCTCGCTCTCCCCGGCACTCAGGGCATCCCTACGATGTGTCCCGGGCCAGGATCACTCGCTCTTTGGCGAGTACTCCACCTCGGCTATGTCTCTCTCTCTCGAGGAACGCAGCAGCAGGCGGCGTCCTTCGCCCCCCCCCCGGCCTCAGCCACGCCCTTCCAGGCCCCCCTTTCGGTCCTACCCCAGGGCCAACAGGCCCACTCCGTACCCCCGTCAAGCCCCATTTCACACCGCCGGGCCGGCCAAGCGCCCACTTAACTCGCAGAGGCCTAAACCAAACCTCGCCAGAATTTTCGGTTCGGCCAGCAAGCACGGCCCCGCAGGTGACTGGAGGACACTCCCGTAGGGGGCATGGAACTGGCACAACCTGCCCCAGCAAGACACCGGCCCTCTGTACCCCTTCCCCCCGGGACCATCGGCTCCCCTGGCGGGCAACCTCTCCCGGCATGCCCGCCAGTGGCGACGTATGGGCCTCAGCCCCTGGGTAGTGTCGGTGCTTCAGGATGGGTTTCGCCTACCCTGGGCACACGGTCGCCCTCCCCTCATGCGTTTTCCTCCTCCGTCCCCCAGCGACCCCCCACCTGCCCAGGCGGAGGCCCTCCGCCTGGAAGTCCTCGAACTCCTACAGAAGGGGGCCATCGCAGAAGTTTTCCAGCCCAACCCCGGGTTTTTACTCCCACCTGTTCGTGATCCCCCCAAACCTTCGGGGGGATGGAGGCCCATCCTCGACCTTTCTCCCCTCAACAAGTTCCTAAGACATACCAAGTTCAAGATGGACACACCCTTCCCAGATCAGAGACTCCATTCACCATTTAGATTGGGCGACCTCCATAGATCTGAAAGATGCGTATTTCCAATCCTTATCCACCCGGCGCACAGACGTTACCTCCGGTTTGTCTGGCAAGCTCGGGTTTCCAGTTCAAAGCTCTCCCCCTTTGGCCTCTCCCTGGCACCCTTCCTCTTCACGAAGGTTGTCAAGGAGATGGCCGCCCTGGCCAGGCAGGAGGACATTCGCCTCCTGGTTTACCTCGACGACTGGCTTGTCCTAGCCTCCTCCCAGGCTCAGTGCCAGGCCCACCACCCCCCCTCCTCCTCAGCCTTTGTTCCACCTTGGGGTTTGTAATCAACCCCCTCAAGTGCGAACTTATTCCCAGTCAGAGGTTCTCTTTCCTGGGCATGAGTTTCGACACGATTACCATGAAGGTCGCCCCGACCCCGGAGAGGTCCGCCCGCATCGTGGACCTCATCGTGCGCCTCCGGGAAGCCTCGCACACCTCGGCCAGAACTCTGTCCTCCCTCTTAGGGATGATGGAGTCCCTTTCTTTCTGCCCTCATTCCGCTGGGGTCGGTCCCCAAACGCCAGCTGCAGAGGGAGTTCCGTCGTCGTCGTTGGTCCCAGACCTCGGACCGCTGGGACCTGACCATTCCCCTCGGCCCCTGGTTCTCGGGTGCCACGGAGGAATGGCTCAATCCGTCCACCCTGACCACCGGCGTTCCGATCTCTCTCCCAACTCAGTCCCTCGAGCTATACACGGACGCCTCCAACTCGGGCTGGGGGGCCCACTTGGGGGACAGTCATGCCTCGGGGATGTGGGACACACAGATGGCTCGCCTCCACATCAACATATTAGAGTTGGAAGCGGTCAGACTGGCCCTCCTCCACTTCCAGCATCTAATCGCGCACCGACTGGTTCTCCTCCTCACGGACAACACGTCGGTAGCCCATTACGTCAACAAGGGGGGGGGGGGGGGGGGGGGGGGGGCTCCCATCGGCCTCTCTCTCAGGACAGAGGCCCTCCTTCGCTGGTGCCACGCACGGGGACGGGGACCCACCCTCCGTGCGAGACACATAGCGGGGACACGGAACATCCTGGCAGACACTCTCAGCCGGTCAGGGACCCTTCTGCACACAGAGTGGACCCTGAACAAGCTGACACTAACCACTGTCTGGGATCACTGGTTCAAGCCCATGGTCGACCTATTTGCGACACGGTTCAACCATCGACTCCCCATGTATGTCTCTCCAGTCCCGGACCCCCGAGCGTACGCGGTCGATGCGCTCTCCCTCCCCTGGACGGGACTTGTCGCCTACGCCTTTCCCCCCCTTCCCCATACTTCACAAAGTGATCAGGAAGGCCAGGCTGGAGAGACCCAAACTCATCCTCATAACCCCATGGTGGCCGACTCAGTCGTGGTTCCCGGACCTCAGGTCCCTAACTCACGTTCCCCCTCTCCAGCTAGCCCCTCGGTCGGTGGGACTTGCTCAGACAACCTCGCTCGGGCCTCCCTCACTCCAATCCCCGGATGCTTCGCCTACACGCTTGGCTTCTATGCCAGCCAAATTGCGACCACCGGTCCCCGCCGCCCCCCCCGACGACAGACACCCCGGTCTGTCCTAGAGACCCTGACAGAAGCGGGAGCATCGCAGGGACTACGAGACTTGCCTCGGCCTCTCGTAGGGCTAGCACAGAGTCCCTCTATAATTACAGATGGGAGAGATGGGTCACGTGTGCACGCTACGGCTACTCGGTCCCCCTACCTACACCCCTCCAACATCCAGCTAGGCAATTCCTATCCCACCTTTCCTCCTCCTTAAACTCTCGGCTAGCTCCATTCGGGGCTACCGATCGGCCGTATGCACCACCATCCGACAGCTCGGCGGCCCATCTTTCGACAATGACTTTCTCTACTCAGAGAACTATCACGGGGGGTTGCCCTACGGAAGCTCAATCCCCTAGGCGCGCCCCCTTGTGGGACCTCTTTCTGGTGTTAGGCGCCCTCAGAAAACCCCCTTTCGAGCCCCTCCGCTCCATTCCCTTTGACCTCCTCTCCTTCAAGACCACTTCCTTCTCTCCCTGGCCTCAGCCAGAAGGCGAAGTGAGATTCATGCCCCTCAGCGGGGACCCTCGGACATCGCCTTTCACAGAGACGGCTCCGTCTCACTTAAGTTCCTTCCTGAGTTCCTAGCGAAGAACCAGGAACCGGGCACACCTCTCTCCTTCCCTCCTGATCCGCTCTCTAGCGGATATCTTAGGCAACGAGCGGGGTGGGGACATGGACCTGTGCCCCTCTAGGTGCCTCAGATACTACTGGGAGCGTTCCCGCCCCAGGCGTTCCTCGCAGCGACGCCTTCTTATCTCCATCAACCCCAACAACAAGAAGGACATATCGGCGGGCACTATCTCTAGGTGGCTATCCAATACTATCAGATCTGCCTATGCCCAGGCGTACAAAGACCTCCCAGCCCTGTCACCCCGAGCCCATGAGGTCAGAGCGCTGGCCACGTCCTCAGCGTTCCAGCACTCTGTCCCCGTGCGCCCATCTCCTGGAGGCAGCCTACTGGCGTTCGGAGAACCCTTTCATAAACTTTTATTTAAGGACATCCGCATGACCAGGGCTGATGGTTCTAAAGGGATTTCATTTGTGGCGGCCAATGCAGCCATATCGGTCTACCCCAGGAACCATTAGGGCGCTCGGCCCTCCTCCTATTACTTTAAATTCTGCTATGGTCTGACATGGTATAGTATACGACGCCAAAATGGGGAGTTTGTGTTATACTCCCTGTTTGGCTAAGTATACTTACCATGTCAGACTCTAATGCCCGCCCTACCTTCCCCTCTAGCGCCAAGTTCCCTGGGGGTTTGCCTTGCGCGCAGGCCTCATTGAATGACGTACAGTACACGAACTTCGGCATCTTCCGTAGGCGGAAGTAGGGTGGGCGTCACGTGACTATCTTATAAGGGCCACATCAGGGTTTTCACCACATTAAAATCAACTCACAAGTCGTTAAAAAGACCAGAAAAAATGCTGCATGAGCAAGCTATCTGGTTTCAACATGTAAGATTTCCAAATTGGGGGTGAAAATACCTGCTACAAATGTAAAGTAGAGAATGAAAGCCTTCCAATATTGAGATGGGGAGCCCTGTTTTCTTTTCTTTTTTTTCTTTCATTTATTTTTTTCATTTTGTTGTTGCCTCATTCCACCTTTCCCAGCCCATTCCTGTGTCTGTGTGCATACAGTCATCATTACCAGTCTTATAATGTCTGATTGATCTTCATTGTTAACATTAAGACCCTCTGCTCAGGGGTCTGTGTGTGTGGATTGTATACCTGCTTACTGGTCATTCTGTGTGAGCATTTTCCATTTCCTGTCACTCTTTTGAATGCCTTTTTGTCGTTTTTGGGGGGTGGGGGTGGGAGGGGGTGTTTTTTTGTTTTTTTTGCCTTTGTAACCTTTTCACCTTTGTTCCAGAAAGCCACAATTATATTTCTCGTTCCAAAATGTAGCATGCCAGCTTTTCTGTAGTGACATACTGACTGGACACTGACACTGTGAAAATTGTCCAGAGTGGAAAGTACCCGCATGATGTATGTGCCCATGTGGCCTTTTATTTTTTTTTCTTTGTTACATTTTGTCAAAGCTCTGGTAAAGCTTTTGATTATGTCTCCCAAACCACCCACTCCCATCATCCCTATACCCCCTGATTTGGCCCCCTTCGCTCTGCCAGGCCACAAATAACATGAAATTGAAAACTGATCTTTTTTTTCTTTATTATCAACCATTTAACAAGCGAAATGGTTGACATTGTCAGCAAAAACTTACGTTTTATGCGCCTTAAGGGGTGTCGGTTGTTCAGGTTTTGTGTGTGTGTGTGTGTGTGTGGGTTTTTTTTAAATGAGCTGGTGTACATTATTCTGAATACATGTTGTTGGGAATGTTGTGTGTGTGGTCAACTGAATGGTCAACTGGGCAATGATAAACAGACGGGTGTTAACAGGTAGTTTGCTGCTACCCTTTGAAAGGGAGCCTGGCTGTCCATCTGAAGTGGTATTGACCGCTGGGGTACTTTGTTTTCAATTGTATTTATCCATGTGTTCAAAAATGTTGAGTTATTACTTTAACTTCTTTTATTTGAAAACTTAGAGGGGACAGATAAAGCAAAGTAACTGACACTTCTAACAATACCTAGATTTGGTCCAAGGAGTGTCATGGTCAGGTTAGTAATCGTCAGAGCTGTATCTTTTTCCACTGGTTTATCTGTCACGTTTGGCTATCAGAGGAGTGGTTGGTTATCAGAAGTGGCTGGCTACGTGTTCCTGGGGTTGTATCTGTCAGGGTTAAGCCCTGAAGAATGACTGGTTATCGTTATGCTTTGTGGGTTTTTTCAGGTGTCTCAGGTTTGACAGGGTTTATTCTGGCACTGGATGTGGTGGCATTTTGATAGGGCTTTTGTCTTTGTTGTCGGTTTGACCACCAACAAGGAACGATGAACAGGGACAGAAAAAGCCTGAATGAAATGATTATTAGTTATTGGCTTGATGGTGGTGTTTTTTGTTGGATCACACAGCATTGTTGTTTTGTTTTCTTCTTCTTTTGATCAGTATGAACGTGTGGTTTTTGGATTTGTTTTACACAAAAACATTTGTTCCATGATGTTTGTTGCTGATTCTTGTTATGAAGATGTTGCAGCGTGTAAGGCAAATAAAGTGATTATACTTTTATATACTTGTGAAGAACAGCTGTCTGTCTGTCTGTCTGTCTGTCTGTCTGTCTGTCTGTCTGTCTCTCTCTCTCTCTCTCTCTCTCTCTCTCTCTCTCTCTCGTGTGTGTGTGTGTGTGTGTGTGTGTGTGTGTGTGCGATTCACCCACAAGTTTAATATGCAGAGCGTTTAATTCATAGATGAATAGCATCCCAAAGTATGTCCTGAAAATCAGGTACAGAATAAAGGGTGAATTACATCTGAATCATGTCCTACCAATAAACCACTGAAAGAAGTGTTCAAATTTTGAACGAAATGGTTTCTTATAAAAAAAAAAAAAAAAAAAAAAAAAAAAAATTCCTGCAGATAGATATTGAAGGAGAAGGAGAATTGTTTAATTCATGATTTTTTGGAAATAACATACTGAAAGAAGTCTTCAATTCACGAATGATAAGTTTCCAGAGCGTGTCTTGGAAATAAGACACGGAACAATGAGAGTTCAGTTCATGATCAGTCTCAAAGTGAGGAGACTGCCGGCAGAAATTGAAACAAGCCTTAGAGGGATGTAAGAAAATCCGCCAGATAACAGGGGACCACAAACTACGAGACAAAACATGACGCATTTGGACCTCTTAGGTCTTCTTCGAGCAAGATTACAACATTCAGGACAATGAAAACATAGAACGAGCAATGACACATATCCTCTAATGAAACGTAGCATTCAACCGTCACAAGAGGTCACCTAACAATGACGTGAAGCGAAATACAAAACGATGGAGGGCAGTAGCCAGCGCGTGAAACAAGGTTAGTTTCAGAGGAAGGTGACTGCAGCTGGAAATTGAAAGAGAAGACCCAAGAGGTCGAAACGTGTTGTGTTCTGTCCCACAATTCGTCTGTCCATGCTGTCTAACACATGAAACTATCAGGTGTTTCATAATCGCTGTGCGTGTAGTATTAGGCTGAAAGTGATATCAGACCTACCATCATTTGTGTCCATGATTCTTAAAACAAGACTCTGGAATGTTAAAATGTATTGCACGCAGGGTTATCTGTGTTGGACTGTCATGAAATGAACAGCATCTCCTTTGATTTGACACTGACTGGGAAAACACTGTACATTTTTTTTTTTCTCTCTGCACTATGCATGTGGCAGCATTTGAAAGCCTGGAACATAATTCTAAAGGGTATTTTACGCATCATGACAATCGTGCATTAACAGGAGTATGGCAGGTCTAGATTCTTTTAGCATGACAGGACAGGCCTTGCGATAACTGGTTGATGTGCACACAGCGCTGACCTCAGGTAGTCGTAACATCAAAATGGAGTCGCGTATACTCAGCTATACTTGGCAGTGATGCATACAGCAGCATTTTAAAGCATCAAGTAATGGTTACTTTTCCGTTTTATAGGGTCGATTGATGCCCGAAGCGTGTTATTAGTGGGCATTTGGTGCTCCATGATGTGCAAGATGCATGTCAGTGGGACACCCGATAAGTCTGTTTCCTCCCAGCTTGGCTCAGTGTGGCTGCACACAAACTTTTAATGCGCCATGCATTGCTTGAGGAGTGGAATGTGCAATTTGATGTTTTGAGAATTGTTCTACACATGCAGCAATTATGAAACATCTGATAGTTTCAGATGTTAGATAGCAGGGCTGTTTCGGCAAAGGGGGATTTTTCCTACGAAGTTAACATTGGTTCTTACTTCAATTTTTAAAAATCCTTCGAATAAGACTATACAGCGTGGTTCCGTGTGTGTGAACGCACGGATAACATCTTACACGCACGTAAAATCCCATCAACTTTCGGCAGAGAAAGCGCGTTTGGTTTGTTTAGAATGGATGGCACGTTACACATAGCATGCATCCTGGCACCTTACACATAGCATGCATCGTGGCACGTTACACATAGCATGCATCCTGGCACGTTACACATAGCATGCATCCTGGCACGTTACACATAGCATGCTTTCTGGCACGTTACACATAGCATACATCCTGGCACGTTACACATAGCATGCTTTCTGGCACGTTACACATAGCCTGCATCCTGGCACGTTACACATAGCATGCATCCTGGCACGTTACACATAGCATGCATCCTGCGTGAGAAATTGGAAGAATGAGGGAAATAAGGAAAACTGAGCGAATGACGACTGGATGACATGGGAAACGACTGAATGAAGCGCTGGCAGGCAGCTCTTCAATCGGCACTACCCAGGTAGGCAGCCCGTCATGTACACGGGAGTGTGGATCGTCAGCGCCTAGAACCTTTGGCAATGCGCTTTATGAACGCTATATTATTCTTCTTATTACAACTGTCAAATGCGAAAATAGAAGGACGTCTAGAAATCAAGAGCTTGATGCGGTCTGCCTCCTCAGAATGTCTTGAGTTAAGAGCTGTGGTGGCTATCAGTAGAGGACAGCTGTGGTGGCTGTCAATAGACTAGAGCTGTGGTGGCTGTCGGTAGAGGACAGCTGTGGTGGCTATCAGTAGAGGACAGCTGTGATGGCTATCAGTAGAGGACAGCTGTGATGTCTGTCAGTAGAGGACAGCTGTGGTGTCTGTCAGTAGAGGACAGCTGTGGTGGCTATCAGTAGAGGACAGCTGTGATGGCTGTCAGTAGAGGACAGCTGCTGTGGCTGTCAGTAGAGGACAGCTGTGGTGGCTATCAGTAGAGGAGAGCTGTGGTGACTATCAGTAGAGGACAGCTGTGGTGGCTGTCAGTAGAGGACAGCTGTGGTGGCTATCAGTAGAGGACAGCTGTGGTGGCTGTCGGTAGAGGAGAGCTGTGGTGGCCGTCAGTAGAGGACAGCTGTGGTGGCTGTGGTGGCTGTCAGTAGAGGACAGCTGCTGTGGCTGTCAGTAGAGGACAGCTGTGGTGGCTGTCGGTAGAGGACAGCTGTGGTGGCTGTCGGAAGAGGACAGCTGTGGTGGCTGTCGGTAGAGGACAGCTGTGGTGGCTGTCGGTAGAGGACAGCTGTGGTGTCTGTCAGTAGAGGGACAGCTGTGGTGGCTGTCAGCAGAGGAGATCTGTGGAGCTATCAGTAGAGGACAGCTGTGGAGTTATCAGTAAAGGAGAGCTGTGGTGGCTATCAGTAGAGGACAGCTGTGGTGGCTGTCGGTAGAGGAAAGCTGTGGTGGCTATCAGTAGAGGAGAGCTGTGGTGGCTGTCGGTAGAGGAAAGCTGTGGTGGCTATCAGTAGAGGACAGCTGTGGTGGCTGTCGGTAGAGTAGAGCTGTGGTGGCTGTCAGTAGAGGAGAGCTGTGGTGGCTGTCGGTAGAGTAGAGCTGTGGTGTCTGTCAGTAGAGGACAGCTGTGGTGGCTGTCAGTAGAGGACAGCTGTGATGGCTGTCAGTAGAGGACAGCTGTGGTGTCTGTCAGTAGAGGACAGCTGTGATGGCTGTCAGTAGAGGACAGCTGTGGTGGCTGTCGGTAGAGTAGAGCTGTGATGGCTGTCAGTAGAGGACAGCTGTGGTGTCTGTCAGTAGAGGACAGCTGCTGTGGCTGTCAGTAGAGGACAGCTGTGGTGGCTGTCAGTAGAGGAAAGCTGTGGTGGCTATCAGTAGAGGACAGCTGTGGTGGCTGTCGTAGAGTAGAGCTGTGGTGGCTGTCAGTAGAGGAGAGCTGTGGTGGCTGTCGGTAGAGTAGAGCTGTGTGTCTGTCAGTAGAGGACAGCTGTGGTGGCTGTCAGTAGAGGACAGCTGTGATGGCTGTCAGTAGAGGACAGCTGTGGTGTCTGTCAGTAGAGGACAGCTGTGATGGCTGTCAGTAGAGGACAGCTGTGGTGGCTGTCGGTAGAGTAGAGCTGTGATGGCTGTCAGTAGAGGACAGCTGTGGTGTCTGTCAGTAGAGGACAGCTGCTGTGGCTGTCAGTAGAGGACAGCTGTGGTGGCTGTGGTGGCTGTCAGTAGAGGACAGCTGCTGTGGCTGTCAGTAGAGGACAGCTGTGGTGGCTGTCAGTAGAGGACAGCTGCTGTGGCTGTCAGTAGAGGACAGCTGTGGTGGCTGTGGTGGCTGTCAGTAGAGGACAGCTGCTGTGGCTGTCAGTAGAGGACAGCTGCGATGGAGCTTGTGATAGAGGAGGGTGGGGCAGGGTTGAGGACGAGCCCTTGGCTGTTTCTGCCAGGATGGATTACTGGCGAGCAAATTCACCGAGATAACCCATCACAGGCGCACACGATAAGGACACTTAACACAAATACATAGATAAAATTAGTACTCGCATATTCTACTGACATCTGCTATTTAGTATATAGTGGTACACGTTAAATAAGATGTCACAGGTGTCAAGCACTTTGGAGTCTTCAGGCTTCTTACACAAGTAACTACCCATGTTTTTCCTTCTGTTCCACCACTATGTCTTACAAACGCAGGATAAAAAAAAAAAATGTAACAGACTATTAGCCTTTGAATTAGTAAATATAGCTCAGACTGACGGAAACTGCGCGTCAGATTTACGAACAGCAATCAGTCATGGCCCAGTGACCCAGCAGTGACATTTTCTCAGAGATCAGACCCCATGTGTATGGGGTGACATTTTATCAGAGATCAGACCCATGTGTGTGTATGAGAGAGAGAGAGAGAGAGAGAGAGAGAGAGAGAGAGAGAGAGAGAGAGAGAGAGAGAGAGAGATGATGATGATGATGATGATGATGATGATGATCTTTATTTCCAAGGGTAACAGATAAGCAAACACATACTTTTTTTCATCCGGCCCTTGCCCCGTTAAGGGACTAAGTGTGACTAGCGACTAAGACTTATAAAACTTTTAACAAACACACATGTCTACACAACATTAAAAAGTTCGTCCATTAACAGTTAAGGCGTAGATAATTTTTAACGGAAAAAAAGAAACGATTGAAACAACAAACAAGAATAAAGAAACTGATTACAAAGAAGAAAAGAATCAGCACACACAGATATGGAACAAGCGATCCTCTTATCGAAGGGAGAGAGAGAGAGAGAGAGAGAGAGAGAGAGAGAGAGAGAGAGAGAGAGAGAGAGAGAGAGAGAGAGAGAGAGAGAGAGAGAGAGAGAGTTACATTCCTTTTGTAAAAATAAGATTAACATACAACAAACTGCTAAGGATGATAATTAAACACAACAATGCATCAATAATATCAACATTTTTACTTTCTTTTACATGTACATGATGTGGTTATAAGGCAAAACGAGAACGAACGGTACTACAATCAGTTATATCAGTAAGCATCAGTAAGCAGCAATGAATTCCTAGCATCAATAATCATAACAGTTATTTTTCATGGTGTGTTTGTGTGTGTGAGAGAGAGAGAGAGAGAGAGAGAGAGATGTCATTATAATTTACCTTCCCCTTCCCCTTCCAACTTTTTTGTTTTCTTCTTGACCATTCATACACTACCCAAAACTATAATTATTAATTAAGCGACAATCCATCGAGACGCAGCCGGAATTAAATTACGAAGAGAGAGAGAGAGAGATTATGATTCCATTTTTCTATCCAAAATATCACATGCTAAACATTACTATAAATTTGAATAAAGAGTAATACATCAATATGATCAACAGTAATCCGGACACACATTTATCACCTTGCAGTTACAGTGCTCGAAGAAATCAAAGTATTAATACATCAATCAGTTAGTGACAATGCACCAATAAAACCAGCGACCACAACAGTCATTCATCATGATATAATTTCAATCATTAATAAAACCGATAGTAACCATATCTATCATTTTATCATTATCTGGTTTTAAAAAAACATCAATGGAAAGGAAACGGCGTATCAGTTAATATGCAACACACACAGAGAGGGTGTGTGCCCTGGTATACATAATTTTTTTCCCTAATAGCAATGGTCTGCTGTGAAATGTGTAATTAGTTTTTCCCTGAAGGATTCTGTAATTTGAGTACATCGGAAATGTGGCGGAAGTGAATTCCAAGCCACGCTACCTGAGTAAGATAAGCCTGATTTAAATAGATCTATTCTAGGTGTGGAACCTGGAATTTGGTTGAATCCCTAAGGTTTATGCTAAATTTAGACTGAAGAGTTTGTGGTGCTAAACTCGATGCAATTTTTTGCATTAGCAGACATTTGTTGACAGCGAACATTTCTTTTAACGGAAGAGCCCCCGCTTTAGTATAATCCCCTTCACTAAGACTAGATGATGTTAATAGGACTCCTTTAAGCGCTCTTTTGTAGACACTCGTAAGAGGTTTCATGGCATTAGCACTAACAGAATCAAATAGTGTTTAACAATAATTGATTGAAGATAGAACATGTGCGTGTAGGAACAATTTCCTGGCATGAAGGTTTAAGAAAATGCTTAATCTTGCACAGCTGAAATGTTTGTCTGGATATTGATTTAGCCTACATAAACCACGAAGGTGATAAGACCAAGAAAGATTATTATCAACATATACGCCTAGAACTCGATGGCTATCCACCACTTCAATTTCCTGATTATTGATAAAAACAGATGGAGGCTGTGTGGTTATGTTTTGTCTTCTCTGCCTTGTTGTTATCAGCATTATTTTTGTTTTGTTAGGATTCAGTGACATGTGATTTACATGAGAGAGAGAGAGAGAGAGAGAGAGAGAGAGAGAGAGAAAAGACAAATGTTTTATTGTCATAGCATTACAGCCTTAAGACAAGGGGTGTGAACATGAACAAATTATATGCACATAACAATATTATTTACTGATTTCACACATGCATAAACATACACGCACACACACAAACGCGCGCGCGCCACAAACAGCACCCACCCACTCACACACGCAAACTGATCGGGAATGTTGGGGAAGGATTTCAGTATGGCACATTTTTTACGGATATCGTCATAAGTGGTACAGTCAAACAAAACATGAATTTCATTTTCGAATCCATTTCCACATGATGGGCAATTTATATATGTTTGGTCATTTCGAAACCACTGAATACAATTTTTAAGGCCACAAACTCGGAGTCGAAATCTTGAGAAGCTGTCTCTATGCCTTTATTAGTAACACATGACAAATATCTTTCAGACTCAAGGACATTTTTGAAAGAATGAAACCATCTATATGTATCATTATCCTCCAACTCAGAATGCCAATTCTGTTTAAAGCAAGAAATAAGCGTATCTTTCAACTCTAGAATAAAAGCAGATTCACACCCAACACCTTGACTCAACCAAACTATGCCATACCCATTTTCCATCAAAACTTTTTGCACTTTTGATGCCCAACTAAAGTGACCAGATTCATGCTGCCTTAACAGCATTTCATACGCCTGTCTACATATTCTTGACATGGGCAGTGACACGAGTTTTAACCAGTATTTGATACACTTTATTGATGTCCTAAGATACAGTGGGTACCTTCCGGTTATCAGCATTATTTTTGTTTTGTGTAGGATTCAGTGACATGTGATTTACATGAGAGAGAGAGAGAGAGAGAGAGAGAGAGAGAGAGAGAGAGAGAGAGAGAGAGAGATGTATATGGGGTGACATTTTCTCAGAGATCGGACCCATGTATATGGGTTTCTCTGTGAGAGTTGTCTGCTAGCGAGCTCGAAGACCTGACTAAAGGTACCAGCTTAGGGTTTGAGAAAATGCCTTTCAAATACTTTTTCTTAACCGTACAGACTTTTTCCCTACTTTACCAAATACCAATTGAACATATAAGCCAAACTGACTTCTTTTTTCCCCTAGTTTACCAACTACCAATAGGACGTATAGGCCAAACTGACCACATCGCCCTAAACAGGTATATGGGTGAACCGTGCTAATTGACACCTAAAAGTAATTGGAAATGTTTTCTACTGTGCTGTTTGGAAGGCAAACATGTGCTGCAGCTTGAAATAGACATGCTGGCAATACACGAAGGATCTGCAGCTGAAAAATAGACATGCTGGCAACACGCGAAGCATCTGCAGCTGAAAATAGACATGCTGGCAATACACGAAGGATCTGCAGCTGAAAATAGACATGCTGGCAATACACGAAGGATCTGCAGCTGAAAATAGACATGCTGGCAATACACGAAGGATCTGCAGCTGAAAATAGACATGCTGGCAATACACGAAGGATCTGCAGCTTGAAATAGACATGCCGGCAACACACGAAGGGTCTGTAGCTTAAAATAGACATGCCGGCAACACACGAAGGGTCTGTATTCCGAAATGGTTCAGTAAAGGCTGGTTGGGTGAAACATCAAATGGATGTAGGGGACAGTTGTTAGACACAGGATTGTTCGGTGAAACATCAAATGGATGTAGGGACAGTTGTTTAGACACAGGACTGTTCGGTGAAACATCAAATGGATGTAGGGACAGTTGTTAGACACAGGACTGTTCGGTGAAACATCAAATGGATGTAGGGACAGTTGTTTAGACACAGGACTGTTCGGTGAAACATCAAATGGATGTAGGGACAGTCGTTAGACACAGGATTGTTCGGTGAAACATCAAATGGATGTAGGGACAGTTGACACAGATTTACAAAACAGACTTTTAATGATTTGGGGTTAAGGTTGAGAAGGGATAGGCCTACATTCTTATGGTGTTTGATCGACGCCATTAGGATAGTTAAGGAGCAAGACTATCTACAGGAATAAAAAAAAAAAGACAGAAAGATTTAAAAAAAAAAAAAAAAAAAGGGGGGGGGGGGGGAGATAAAAAAGGCGCTGTGAGGTTGGTCGCCAGCGCACGCGCGCTCACACACACACACACACACACACACACACACACACACACACACACACACACACACACTCACTCACTCACACATGCGCGCACACACACACACACACACACACACACACACACACACACACACACACACACACACACAGATGCATCCAGAGAGAGAGAGAGAGAGAGAGATACACATACACGCCCCACCACACCAACCCACCCACCCATACATACTCACAAATCCACCTCACCCCCACCCACCCCCCACCCCCACCCACCCACCCACCCCCCCCCCCCCCCCCCCACCCCACCCCCCCACACACACACACGCGCGCGCGCGCGCGCGAGTCAGTGATCATCTGAACAAGTGTCGCGAGCACAATCTGTCACCTCAGGTGAGATGAACAGGAACAAGTCGTACAGATTATGTGTCGTCCGTGTAGCACGTGTCTGAGTCGAAGCAAATTGTGTTCTGTCAGCACGTGTGCCTGCTCAGAGGCTGAGTAGTTTGTGCGTTCTGCGGTCTGCATGCTCTTGTCTTCTCCTTAAAACAAACCACTGCACACCAGTGGTGAAGACAAAACTCCCTCTGGCCACGGAATTCCACGACCTGACCCTCAGAGTCACAGATCAGCACGAGCTGTATTGGTTGAACAATCATCTGTGACTTTTGTGAAGAACTTACCGCACTGTCTATTTCCCCGGACGTCTTCATGCAGAGCTGTCTCTCAGGGCAACAAGACAGTCTGAAACACACTGGCACCGAGTCCTTCAACGAAACTGCTCTGTGATCATTGTTTCTCTGTCTCCACAGTCAATCGTGCCTCAGTGTGTGCTGTGGTGTATAAGCAACACAATCGGGGCGTCAGGTGGTTTGTGTGGTGTGCCAAGGAAGGTCAGGTGGTTTGGGTGGTGTGCCAAGGAAGGTCAGGTGGTTTGGGTGGTGTGTGCCAAGGAAGGCCAGGTGGTCTGGGTGGTGTGCCAAGGAAGGTCAGTTGGTTTTGGTGGTGTGCCAAGGAAGGTCAGGTGGTTTGGGTGGTGTGCCAAGGAAGGTCAGGTGGTGTGGGTGGTGTGCCAAGGAAGCAGCTGGAAGCAGACTGACGCGGCTGCTGTGTGTTGATTGAGTTTGATTGTCGACCATCAATTAGTGGACGCTAAGCGCCTGTGAAGACTTTGACTGACCCCCACTCCCCAGGTAACAAGTCCTCTCTCTCTCTCTCTCTCTCTCTCTCTCTCTCTCTCTCTCTCTCTCTCTCTCTCCTATGTTTTGTTTTGTTTTGTTTTGACTTTATAGGGCATGCGTTTATCTACTCCAACCGAACAATCCAAGTAAGGTGTATTTTACTGTAATGTATCTCTTATTCAAGTTGTAAAAGAAAAAAAAAGTGCTTCAGTGATTATATTGTGGACCTACGTTTGCGGTTTTTACCACTATAAGGAGCTGCACTCAAATTATCTCTGAACAATGTAGAAAAAATATTTCTGCGATGAAACCAGTGAGGTCAAACCATGTCGTTTATTCTGATCCTTTATGCAAAAAAAATGAAACGATGCCCCCCACCCCCACCCCCACCCACACACACACACACACACACACACACACACACACACACACACACCGTATGGTAATGTAATGTTGCTTACAGCCCAGCCGACCGCAAAGGACCATATCAGGGCTGTCACTGCGTTGAAGTCAACACTCACAAGTCACCCCCTCCCCCCCCCCCCCCCCCCCCCCCCCCACACACACACACAGAAGCGGAAGCGGAAGTGTATTCAGTGTAGGCCATAGCCCATTCTGAAGTGGGGTATATTACCTTTGCAATACACTTTTCAATAAACAGTGAATAATTAGTTAATTACATAACGTAACATGACAGCTTTAATCTATCCTAATGACATTGTCCGGCACTACTTTCACTGAATAATACAGTGGGTCTTTTAAATGCTTTGTACAAACATACTTATGCAAACATTCTTCAATGTTATTGCATCGATTTGCCTTGAGCAGTACGACATTACGCAGACATGGGTTTTGAGGTATTCGGGGGGGGGGGGGGGGGGGGGGGGGGGGGGGGGGGGGGGGGGAGGGGGGGGTATAAAATCATTTCGCAGATCTTGGAAGGCAGGACAGCACAACAGAAAAATGCTCATCTTCTTTGGCTTTCTTTACACAGTGGGCACATCCTATCTTCATTAGCATTAGTAGGCCTATAACGATACTTCTGTGTACATGATTATATTAGCTATTCCGAATCTCATCTTAGTCATATAATTCTTTAAGTGTTTCTGTCAATGTCAAGCAAAAGATATGCTTCACAATTTCTCGACGACTTAAACGTCCTCTATTAAAAAAGAAGACTGTCTAAGACTGCACAGAGAGCGCTGACTGGATGTGGCAGGCTTATGGTCCCCGGATCATCACAGCGTCTTTCAAAACTATAAAAACGCCGCCTCAACCTAAACATTGTACATGTTACGCTCCGACGAATGACTTTGAGGAGGATGACAAGGATGACTTCTACAATAGACTCCAAACAGTTTCTTTCGGAGTTTCCCTGGAAGAGACATCACTGTTGTCATGGGAGACTTCAATGCCAAGATTGGCAGCGACAACACAGGCTATGAGGAGATCATGGGGCGGCATGGGCTGGGCGACATGAACGACAATGGCGAGAGGTTTGCAGACCTGTACGCCACAAGTAAGCTCGTCATAGGAGGAAGCAACTTCCCGCACAAGAGAATCCACAAGGCCACCTGGGTTTCTCCCCGATCACACAACTGAAAATCAGATTGACCACATATGCAACTGCAAGAAGTTCAGAAGATCGCTCTTGGATGTCCGCGTCCGGACAGGAGCAGATGTTGCTTCAGATCACCGTCTGCTCACAGGGAGCTTTAAACTGGAACTGAAGAAAAAAAACTAGACGGGGGAAATCACCCATCGTCAGAGATTCAACACAGTCCTTCTGAAAGACCCAACAAAGAAAGAGGAATTCAAAACTGAACTTTCAAACCGCTATCAGATCATGCAAGAGCTGCTTGAGGAAGAAGAGACAATTGAAGAGAGGTGGGGAGCAATGAAAGAGGCCTGGGTTACAACCTGTGAAGTTGTACTAGGTCATAAAAAACAAAATCAAAAAGAATGGATCTCGGCAGAATCTTTAAAGAAAATAGAAGAGAGAAAGCAGAAGAAGGCGGCAGTCAACAACAGCCGGACAAGAACAGGGAAAACCAGAACTCAGCAACAGAATACAGGACTTACAAAGAAGTAAAGAAAAGTGTGAAGGCAGACAAGAGGAATTATATTGAGAATTTGGCAGCGGAGGCAGAGAAGAGGCAGCGAGACTTGGCAACATGGAGAACTTGTACAACACCATGAAGAAGTTGTCAGGAAAGTTCAGCAAGCCAGAGAGACCCGTGAAAGACAAGGAGGGAAAGGCAATACAAGGTGAGGATGGACAGAAACAGAGATGGAAAGAGCACTTTGAAGAACTACTAAACAGGCCAGCGCCAGAATATCCACCAAACATCCAGCCATCTGAGAATGATCTTACCATCAACTGCAGCATACCTACCAGAGAAGAGATCAGAGAGGCGATAAAGAAGCTAAGGAACGGAAAGGCTGCAGGCCCAGACAATATATCTGCAGAGGTTTTGAAGATGGATACAGAAACCACAGTAGAGATATTACACCCTCTTTTTGCAAGGATTTGGGAGGAAGAACAGGTCCCAACAGAATGGAAAGAAGGTTACCCGATCAAACTGCCGAAGAAAGGTGACATCAGCTCATGCACCAACTACAGAGGCATCACATTGCTGTCAGTCCCAGGAAAGGTATTCAACAGAATCCTATTGGAAAGGATGAAGGACCAGGTAGACGCACATCTCAGAGGTCAGCAAGCAGGCTTCCGCAAGGACAGATCCTGCACCAACCAGATTACCACACTCCGCATCATCCTGGAGCAGTCGTCGGAGTGGAACTCACCACTGTATATCACTTTCATCGATTACGAGAAGGCTTTCGACAGTGTCGACAGAGCATCCATTTGGAAGTTGCTGCGACATTATGGCGTACCATAGAAGTTCATCAACATCATCCGAAATTTTTATGAGGGGATGACCTACAGAGTTGTACATGAAGGTCAACTTACATATGCTTTTGAAGTCAAAACAGGGGTGAGACAAGGGTGCCTTCTCTCACCATTCCTGTTCCTTCTCGCTATAGACTGGGTTATGAAGACGTCAACTGCAGGCAAGCGCAATGGCATCCAGTGGACTCTGTGGAAGCAGCTGGACGACCTAGACTTTGCCGACGATTTGGTCCTTCTTTCACACACCCCAGCCACATATGCAAAACAAGACCACGACAGTGGCAGAAACTTCATCCAGCATTGGACTGAACATCCACAAAGGAAAGAGCAAAGTCATGAAAGCCAGTGCCACAAACCAAGACCCCATCATGCTAGAAAGGCAACGCGCTGGAGGAGGTGGACAACTTCACTTACCTTGGCAGCGTCGTCGACATACAAGGTGGTACAGATGCTGATGTCAAAGCCAGAATCGGGGAAGAGAGAGCAGCCTTTCTCCAGCTGAAGAATATCTGGAACTCAAATGTCATCTCCAAGAAAACCAAGATAAAGATATTCAATAGCAACGTCAAATCAGTACTTCTTTATGGAGCTGAGACATGGCGAACCACAGTTACCATTACCAACAAGATCCAGACTTTCATCAATTCCTGTCTGAGGGCGCATACTGAGGATCCACTGGCCAGACAGGATCAGCAACGAGGACCCGTGGGGTGTGTGTGTGTGTGTGTGTGTGTGTGTGTTGTATGTTGTGAGCTGTATGACGACACCCCGGTCAGGTAGCAAAAGCCTCGCTATCGATCTTACACAGCTGAAGAGATGATTATAACATGTTAAATTCGGTCATGTGAGAGAGAGAGAGAGATCGAGAGAGAGAGAGAGAGAGATGAGAGAGAGAGAGAGAGAGAGAGAGAGAGAGAGAGAGAGTTTAACGGAAGCAGTTTATTGCCACTAGCTGATATACACATAGGCAGCTGCACTTAGAAGCAAGATTCATTCATTCATTCATGCCCATCGCTCCGGTGGAGCCATCGATGACCTTTCGCCATCGCACTCTGTTCTGCACTGTTCTGTGGGCCATTCCAGTCCAGTTGGTCCCTAGTTGCTTCAGCTCTGCCTCGGTGTCTCGCCTCCAGCTGTTGCAAGGCTGGCTTGGCGTGTGGTGCTGGATGCTGGCTTCCTGAGGGTGTGTCCAATCCAGCCCCACTTCCTTCACAGTATCTGCTCGGCCACTGGTTCCTGTCCCGCACGCTTCCACAGATCTTTGTTTCGGATCTTGTCCCGCCATCAGATTTTGTAGATGCACCTCTGACAGGTGTTGAAGAATGTCTGAATCTTTTGTTGCATCCTCTGTGTTGTCCGCCATGTCTCGCATCTGTAGAGCAGCATTGACTTCACACTGGAGTTGAAGATGCGGAGTTTGGTTCTTAAGCTGATTCCTCCAGATGCCCAGATGTTCTTGAGCATGACGAAAGCTGATCCTGCTTTGCCAGTTCTGGCTATGACGTCTTGGTCCGTGCCTCCCTGTTGGTCAACCATGCTTCCCAGGTAGATGAAAGACTCCACCTCCCTGATGGGCTCTCCACTAACTGTGACTGATGTGTTGGCAGTGGTGTTGATTTTCATCAGCTCAGTCTCTTCCTGTTGATCTTGAGCCCTGTCCTGGCTGATGTGATCTCCAGGCGAGTGGTCTTGTCCTGCACCTGGCTGTGGCTGTGTGACAGGAGCGCCAGGAGCAGCGAAGCCAGGTGGTCAGCGAAGTCGAGTGTACCGTTGTTCCTGCCTGCGTCCACAGCGTCCGCAGCAGCACCCCTGCCGAACTCCAGTCTTCACCTCGAAACTTTCGGACAGCTGGCCATCATGAGCAATCCTGCAGTTCATGTCCTGGTAGGTGCACTGGATGAGGGAATTGATCTCAGGGACTCCGTAGTGCCCCAGCAGCTTCCACAACATCTCTCTGTCCACACTGTCAAAGACCTTCTCATAATCTATGAAGTTGATGCAGAGGGGGGAATTCTACTCCAGCAACTGCTCCACAATGATGCACAGGCTGGCGATCTGGTGGACACATGATTTGTTCTGCCGGAAGCTTGCCTGCTGGTCTCGGAGCTTGGGGTCGACAGCCTCCTTCATCCTCTCGAGTAGAACCCTGTTGAGAACCTTGCCTGGCGTTGACAGGAGCATGATCCCTCGGTAGTTGCTGCAGTCCCTGAGATCTCCTTCTTCGGCAGCTTGGTGAGATTTCCTTATTTCCACTGGGCAGGGCCGGTACCTCCTCCTTCTCCCAGATCTTGCTGAAGAGGCTGTATAGCATGTTGACAGCTGTCTCTGTGTCTGCTTTGATGGCTTCTGCTGGTATCTCGTCCGGCCCTGCAGCCTTCCCATTTTTCAGAGTCATGATGGCCTTCTTGATCTCTGCCTTTGAGGGTTTGTCGCAGCTGATGGGCAGTTCTGACTCTGCGGATGGGATGTCTGGTGGTGCGTCAAGGGCAGGGCGGTTCAGCAGCTCCTTGAAGTGTTCTGCCCTTCGTTTCAGCTGTTCCTCGGTTGTTGTCAGTGGGTTTCCATTCTTGTCCTTCACTGGCTCCTGCTTCTTGGTCACCAGGTACAGGTCCTTCAGGTTCCCCTGTCTGGCTGCTGCCTCTGCTTGACTGGCCAGGTCGTCAGAGTAGTCCCTCTTGTCCTTCTTGATGCTCCTCTTCACTTTTCTGTTCGCTGCTGTGTGCTCTCTTCCTGTGCCTTTGCCTTAGGTGCTCTTGTTCGGCTCGTGTTCAGCATAGTTTTCTTCTCTCTCCTTGTTTTCAGCTTGTGGATGGTGTCGGCAGACATCCATTCCTTGTGCTGGGTCTTCTTCTCGCCAAGGATCTCTTCACATGTGTCATGCCAGAGCTTTTTGCAGTGTTTCCCACTGTGCTTCAATCAGCTCTTGTAGCGGCTGGAAGCTCTTGTAGCGGGCTGGAACCTGTTGGAAAGGTCTGGAATGCTGTTTGCGTGTCCCTGTTTCTGAGCAGTCCAACATTGTACCTTGTCCGTGTCTTGTTGGTGTTGGTGAATCTCTTGAGGTGAAGTCTCACTGTTGTTA
>JADBJO010005744.1:70000-97500 GCA_016801955.1 Conus betulinus | reverse complement strand
CTCTTAAATCTAGAAGTACTAATTAAGTGTCCTCTGCACAAAACACAAGATTTGTTACATTGCAAGCTTCATGGGTCTTGGCGCCAGAGGTGCTGAGTAGGAGAGGCGATGGCATCTGGATGCTCCTGAATGTTCTTGGTATCCACTCCCTCACAAGCGGGACCTCAGGAGCTGCCTTCCTCATCCTGTGGAGAAGGCTCTGCTACTCCTGTAGCCACTTGCGCAGGGGAGGGTTAGAGGGATTATGGGTCACAATAAAAGGGACTCTACTGGAGGTGGTGTGGGGTCTGTATTGAAGTGTTTCTGTCCTGGTGTGGAATGGACTCAGTTGACAGCAGCCTGAATGATATCATTAGCATATCCACGCTGTTTAGAAAGTCTAGAGAAAATGAACAAATATGGCGTGCTCGGAGGAAAAAGACTATAGGTGATGTTTTTCCTGCAGTGTTTGGGATGGCAGGAGTTGCGTGGAGGTAGGGATGAGAGTCAGTGGGATCATAAAACATGTCATTTTCTAGGTATCTGTTCCGCAGTTTCATGGCTAAGTAACGAAAAGATATTTCAGAAGGGGATGACTGAACTGTAAAACTAACTGAGGGGTGGACAGAGTTGGTGTACTGACAGAAGGTGTCTAAGTGTTCTGTTGAACCTATCCATAATGGAACAATGTCATCAATAAACCTACGCGAGAGGTCACTGGGAATGGGCATGGGTGCGTTTTGAAGTAGTGAAGCTTCTAGCATCCCCATAAACAGATTGGCGATGGCAGGTGCCATAGGTATGCCCATTGCTGTTCCAGATACTTGTTTATAAATCCTACCTTCAAAATGGAAAAATATTCATGAGTACATGGTGGGCAATACTGATGAGATAGCTGGCAGGGGGAATACTGCTATCATGATCATGGGGCGGAAAGTAACAGACAGTCGTGTCTATATTTGGTGAGGAATGTTGGTATATAAACTGACGACGTCGATAGCGACGAGTCGTGTGTTAGGGGGAAAGGGACCATATTTGGTGTTAAGATCTTGTCAGCTACTTAGTTTGTGTGTGGTGTCTTTAACGTGGCTGGGTAGATCAGCCACAAAGCCCTATAACCAGCTGTCATTAATTTAGATAACTTTCTTGTGGGCCCTCCAACTCCAGACCAGGGGGTGGATGAGAGTTTAGTGAATCTTAGACAAAGTGTAAAATAGATGGGGACGACATAATTATAGTAACTTCAGTAAGGGCCCATTTGTGGGGATTATCATCAATATGTTTTATGGCATAAAGATCTTTAACAATGGTATTAGATTGTTTTGCAGTACTTACAGTGGGGTCTTTATCTACCTCTAAATAATGTTTGGAATAGTTAAGTTGTCTTAGGGCTTCATCGATATAGTCATTGGTGTTTCGAATGACTATTGGCCCACCCTTGTCAGCCATGCTAATTCTAAAAATTCTATCTGAAACAAGCTGGCGTAGTCACTGAGAGCCTTTCTCACTGTCTTCTTCAAATTATCCTTTGGATGTTCAGATACATAGTATATTAAGACACGATCTACGAAGGACTCACAGTCAATGTCTAAAACATTATCTCTTCCTGAAGGTGATTGATAAAATGTTTTATTGTACAATTTGGGTGGTGTGTCTTGAGGGCTATCCTCTGAACAATTCCTTCAGTCTCAGCCCGCGACATCCCTGCTCGACGTCTTCAACTAAAATTGGTGGTCCAGAGTTCTGGGGGTGGGGCAAAACTTGGGTCCCAGTGCAAGGACATGCAGCTGTTCATCTGTGATGTCCACGACGGAAGGATTGACCCACGTTGGTAGGATAGGATGCCCTCCTGTAATGCATTTCTCTTCCAAAACCGGCAGCATCTCCTGCAAATGGTGTTCTTGGGGATGCCTGAATAGTTAGTGATAAGTTCTTCTTGTGTAACACACGATGTCAGAGACTGCACTTTTTTTTTTTACTCTTAGTCCCGTTGCATTTATTTTTTAGCATTAAAATGTGTGGTGTTTAAAAACACAAGACTGACTCAAAATGTTGATAGTCTAACGACTGCTGGAAGTTCAAGCAGAAAACAATGGAACTTCTCTGTTTCTTTCTCCGCTAATTTGAAATAAGAATCCCTGCACGTGAATAAAATGTCACGTTCTGCCATTGTGATGGATCTGGTGATGGACTGATGCAGTCTATCAACTTGGGTAATACATCATAACCAAACTTGAGTTTCATACCTTTGGGTACAACGTCGTTGGAGATGCATGTGCTCAGGAATGTCAGGTGGGAGCAGTATCTGCGCAGTCTGTCCGTCCATCTTGTGTGTCATCCACAAGACTTGGAGCCATGGCGTTGGATCCAACGAGGGATGCAAGGGGAATCAAATGGAAAACAAACAACAACAACAGCACCAGTTTGCTCCAACAGGAACGGACAATAGCTGATCTTGTTTGGATCACCTCAAACAGATATGATGCACTGAGTTTTATCACACAACAATATCTAAAAACAATCAAACTAGATAAAAAAAAACACAAACAGCAGGTGGCAATAATGTTCGATTTCACCCACACCACCACCACACTGACGTATACACGAGAGAGAGAGAGAGAGAGAGAGAGAGAGAGAGAGAGAGAGAGAGAGAGAGAGAGAGAGAGAGAGAGAGAGAAGACATTGACTCATGTTTGTACAGTTTGTAGACAGGATCGTTCTTATAAGCTTAATAAAGTTTACCAGGCTGAAGTTGTTTTTGTTTTGTTTTTTTTGATAAGCGCCCCCCACCTTTCTTCTTTCCCCCAAACCCTTTTATTCCCAACTTTCCTGATCCCCCCCCCCCCCCACCTCACCCTTGACGTTCCCTACGTTGATTCCTCACAGTAGCTGGGAGGGAGAGACCACGAGAGTCCATCGACCACCAGCTGGTAGGGTCAGACCACGCCCCCTGTCCATCGACCACCAGCTGGGAGGGTCTGACCACGCCTCCTGTCCATCGACCACCAGCTGTAGGGTCATCGCCTCCTGTCCATCGACCACCAGCTGGTAGGGTCAGACCACGCCTCCTAGGTCCATTGTGATAAGCTGGTAGGGTCAACCACGCCTCCTGTCCATCCAACCACATCCAGCAATTCTCTCCTCCCCTGCCATTCCCCCCCCAGCCCCCACCCCCAATCCCCAGTCTTCTCACACCTTGCATGGCCTCATCTCTTCTCTTGCTTTCTCCCCCTACAACAGGTGGTAAGTCATGCCACGCGTCCTGTCTATCAGCCTCAGCCAGCAGGGTGCTGCCCACTGCCCACTCCCCCATCTCCCGCTATTTCATTTCCCCTCTTTTGCATTCTCCCTGCAACAGGTGGCAAGGTCAGGCCACGCCCACCGTCCATCACCCACAGCCAGCAGTTTGCTGCCCACTACCCACTCCCCACCCCCATCTCCTGCTACCTCCTCACCCCTCTTTTGCTTTTCCCCCTGCAACGGTGGTAAGATCAGGCCACGCCCACTGTCCACTTAAGAGACCAATCAGCTCTCTGTCATCCCTCCCCTTTCCCCCTACTCCCCCCCCCCCCCTCCCCTCTTCTAAGAGCTAATGTGTGGGGTTTCGTTGAAAAGCTTCTCTCAGTAACATTCATCTGCCTTGCCGCAGTGTGCACGTGTCTTCATCTGGTCAAATACCAAAGCTGTTGTGTGTGTTTACCTACAGTTGTGTCTGCCTCCCAAGCCTTTCAACCTGCTGCACACCATTGGGAGCTCACAGCGTGCGCACAGGTCACTTTTGTTCTTTCCTTTTTCTTTTCAAAGAAGTTAGGTCATGTGTTTTAAATTGTTTTCGTATGTTGGGTTCTGTATGCATGCCATGCACCTTGGTGTGGTCATTGACACGTTTCCATGCTTGAAACTTGAGTTTCAGGGAAAGCAGTATTCTTTCAACGAAAGTTCTTCCTATGAAATGTAGCAGGGTTACTGAAATAAAACCCTTATGGTTCTCCTGTTTTGTTGTTTTATTATGTTCTGCATGAATAGAACAACCATGCGGCAAATGAGGCAGTGATTATCCTTTTTTTTTTTTATTTACTCAGTTACACACTTAAGCCAGCAGTGGTACAGTAGATTCAACCTTCGCATACCTAGGCTGCAGCTGTATGGATACTATACAAAGCTATCCTCATTCACTTATTTCCTCATTGGCCAGTCAAAGCAGGCTTGGTTTTTACTTGCATTTGCGTTGATTTTTACATGACATTTCACAAGGAAGTATATCTCGAACAGATATGAAGCTGCCAAATCTGGAGAGAAAAAAAAATGTTATAATTGACTGGCAGCACTTATGGTGGTGTCTTGGAAAAGTTGATTTTTTTTCTCTTTTGTTTGGTGCTTGACAATAAAAAAAGCAGAGAAGGAAAACACGTAGAACAGGATATGTTTCACGTGGTAGCAAGACAATAGGTTGGTGGGCAGACGTTTAATCTTCCATGAGCTCAGTTGAAGTCGTTTCATACATGAAAATTTTACTTTTGTTTGAATTGAAGGTCAATTGTTAGATAATACAGATTGAAAATGGTACTTGCCATTTACTGTATCATATGAAAATGAAAAAGAAAATAAAAAAGAAGGCCCAATTACCACCCCCCACCCCCCCCCCAAAAAAAAATAATAAATAAAATAAAATAAAATAAATAAATAAAAATAAAAAAATAAAAACAACCAACCAACCAACAAACTAACAAAAAAAATCCACCAGAAACGAATGCTCAATCACTCGGTCAGTAATACCACACAGCTGTTTGAAAGCGCTTATATGTTGATATCTACTTAACGATTCACATACAACAGGTTGATATCCCTATGTTCTATGGACAATTTGTCAGTTGTTTTACCAATACAGCATTTGTTGTTGCTTTTGAGTTTTACTTTGGTTTCTCCTTCCCTTCTTCCTTCCCTCCATCCCTCCCCCCCTCCCCCCCCCCCCTCTCTCTCTCTCTCTCTCTCTCTCTCTCTCTCTCTCTCTCTCGCTTTCAAGTACATGCTCTCTTTGTCTCATCTCTTTATCATGATTTTTCTCATTTATGATATGTATTGTTTCATTATTTTTGGTCAGCTCTTCCTGTGTTATATTGCACATTTCATTAAATGTGTTCGTCTTTAACATTATCTTTTCCATGAGTGGTTTCAGTTTTATTTATTATTCTCTCCAGTTCTCTCTCTCTCTCTCTCTCTCTCTCCCTCTTCCTCATCTCTCTCTCCTCTCTCTCTCTCTCTCTCTCTCTCTCTTTTTTCAAATTCCTTGTCACTTTGCTAAATACCTTCTACGCAGTTTCATGTCAATGAAAAATGATATGTTGTGGCCTTCTCTCTCTCTCGCTTCATCTCCTCCTCCCTCTCCCTCTCTCTCTCTCTCCGTCTCCTCTCCTCTCTCTCTCTCTCTCGTCCTCTCCTCTCTCCCTCCCCCCTCTCTCTCTCCTCCTCTCTCCTCTCTGCTCTCTCTTCTCCCCTCTCTCCTCCTCTTCTCTCGCCCTCTCTCCACCCTCCCTCTCTCCTCTCCTCTCTCTCTCTCCTCTCCTTCCCCTCGTCTCTCCCTCATCTCCTCTCATCTCTCCTTCTCCTCCTCCGTTCTCGCTCTCTTTCTCTCCATCTTCTGTCTCTCTCTCTCCTCCTCTCTGCTCGTCTTTTCGGGGCGGGGTTACTCCAATCTCTCTTCTCTCTCTCTCTCTCCTCCCCTCTCATTTCATTTCTCTCTCTCTCTGCTCCTCTACCTCTCCTCTCTCCTCCTCTCACGCCCTTTCATGTCTCCTCTCTCCTCTCCCTCCTCCCTCTCCTATGTCCATGTCCTCTCATCCTCCTTTCTACCTCTCCTCTCTCTCTCTCCTCCTCCCATCCCCTCATCTCTCTCTCCTCTCCCTCTCTCTCTCATCTCTCTCTCTCTCTCCTCTCTCTCCTCGCTCCTCTCTCCCTCACTCCCCGCCTCCCTCTCTCTCCCTCTCTCCCCTCCTCTCTCCTCTCCTCTGTCTTTCTCTCTAATACCTCTCCTCTAATCTCCTCCTTCTCCCTCTCGTCTCTCCCTCCGTCTCTTTTCTGCTTTCCATGTCTACTCTGGTTCTCCTCCTCTTCCTCTCTTCCTCTCTGCGCTCTCTCATCTCCACCCTCCTCATCTCTCACCCTCCTCCTCTCTCTCTCTCTCCCTCCCCTGGCCAAATCTCTCTCTTCATCCTCTCTCTCTCCTCTCCTCTCTCTCTTCTCCTCTCTCCCTCTCCTTTCTCCTCAGTCTCCCTCCTCTCCGCTCTCTCCCCTCTCTCTCTCTCCTCTCTCTCTCCTCTCCTCTCCCTCCTTCTCTCTCTCCTCCTCTCCCTCCCTCTCTCTCCTCGCTCTCTCTCTCTCCCTCTCTCCTTCTCCCTCTCGTCTCCTTCCCCTCGCTCCCGGGCTTCATCCCCCCCCCTCCTCTCCTCAATTCTCTTCTCTCTCTCTCTCACCTCCTGTTCTCTCCTCTCCTCTCTCTTCCCCCCTCTCCTCTCTATCCTCTCATCCCCCTCTTCCAAAAGGAGTCTCCTCCCCCTCTCTCATCTTTCTCTGCCTCTCCCTCTCCCAGTCTCCTCCTCTCTCTCATCTCCCTCTCTCTCCTCCCCTCTCTCTCTCTCTCTCTCTCTCTCCCTCTCTTCTCTCTCTCTCTCCCCCGTGTGTTCCCCCTGGTGTGTGTGTGTGTGTGTGGTGTGTGTCTCACTGTGTGCTTATTTTACTGTCCATATCTGTTTTTATACATGCTAATTGTTGTATGTTTTAGTACATTTCCATTTCATCAAATTATTACATTTTCTGCTTAATTACTACCTTCCATTTCCATTATTCCCCCTCTCCCTCCACCCTCTCTCTTTCTCTCTCTTTCTTCCTCTCTTTTCTTCTCCCCCCTTCTTTCTTTTGCTTCACCCCCCCCCCCTCCCCCCCCCCCCCCCCCCCCCCCCCCCCCCCCCTTATTTTTCCATCTCACTTTGCTAAATACCTTCTACGTATTTTCATGACGAATGAAAAATTGATTACATGTTGTGCTTTGCTCTCGCTGTCGCTTCTCTCTCTCTCTCTCTCTCTCTCTCTCTCTCTCTCTCTCTCTCTCTCTCTCTCTCTCTCTGCGTGTGCGTGCGTGCGTACGTGCGTGTATGTGTGTGTTCCAAATTCTGTGTTCCTTATTGTTATTTTCATTTTTCATTTTTTTTTTTTATTATTTTTTCTTCATTTCTATTCTATTTTCAGTTGATGTTCCACTAAATTGCATTACCGTCTTGTTTGTTTGCTTGTTTGTTTTCTTACATTATTTCATTTCACTGCATGTTGTAGTCCCTACTCAGGGCGAGGACTGGATGTAAAAAAAAGGCGTCAGTGCTTATCTATTATCATTGTAAATAAAGAATTTTGTCTTGTCTTGTCTTGTCTTGTCTTGTCTTCTTTATCTCTCTCTCTCTCTCTCTCTCTCTCTCTCCTCTCTCTCTCTCTCTCTCTCTCTCTCTCGTGCGCGCACACATAGACATAGACGCAAGAGTGCGTACACTAGCATGCACACGTGTCTGATTATTTGTATAGTATACGCTCAGCTTGTTGAGAGAGAGAGAGAGAGAGAGAGAGAGAGAGAGAGAGAGAGAGAGAGAGAGAGAGATGAGATGATTCATTTGTGTTTAAGCCTGTGCTCCTCATAAAGAGAAGGGAACTCTCGTTTTAGCTTCTTCTGTTCAAAGACGTAGAAGGGGAACAGTTCTCTGTATCATATTCAGTTCAACATCCTAGGAGATGGCAACTATCTCAGTGGGATCAGTTGATGTAAAAATAGATATATCACATTCATAGCTGGAGAAGACGAGTATCAAACATAAACCATGAGCGACGAGAGCGCGGGAGAGAGAGAGAGAGAGAGAGAGAGAGAGAGAGAGAGAGAGAGAGAGAGAGAATTCGAGTCGTATGTGACAGCTTTTTCTTGGTTCATAAGTGTTGTAAGCTGATGTCAGCCGTTCATAAATGATGGAAAAAAGACAGAGGCTCTATCCTCTATGGATGCATGTGTGCGTTGGATGGAAACAGCTGCAGCAGGAAGGGAGGCATTCAACTGTCTTGTTAATTGGGCTGGATGACGGATCTCACAGTGACCCACTGTTTATGTGCCGGGCTGGCTGAATAAACTTATCGTAGTTTAAACCAGGGAGTGATTTTTAGTTTCTGACAGGTGTAGAGTCGTTCTAGATTTACACACAAACGAATTGATTGACTGTGCTGGCAGCTCGGAGACATCTTTACCTCGTTCGTTGTCTCTGACATCCACTCTATCCGGGTTCTGAAATTGCACGTTTAATAATCATAATGTCTTATGATTAGATCTGCATCCAAATAAACAAATGGATATCACATCCATCCCTATCTTGAATTAAAAATATAGATTGTTGACTATCAAAATGTTCTTGCACAGCTTCAAGTGTCCATGAATTTTGAAGAATGTGCCAGATTAAACAACATGCAAATATCTTAAAAATTAAACCAGGGTTTACAACGACATAAATAAATTGAAAGCATGTATGTTAGTATATACATGTATGTTTAGCTATGCATTCAAAAACGGAACTAACAACAGTTGACAGGAGAGTATGTGAGAAAAACCGCACTGCACTGCAAAAGATCCGGTAAATTCTTCGAATCTTCATATTACGCACTTGAACGTACTTTGTTCCTTTGGTCACAAAGTCTTTGAAATGTGCTGTGCTGCTTTTTGCTGCTTACCGAATTCTTCCCAAACATTGTGTTTTCCTTGGGACTGTGCTGCTTATGCTGGGCTGAAGACTTTCAGGCTCATCTGCTTCAGCAGTAGACATTGCTGGATCCACTTGCTCGGCATGAGACGTGACTGGGTCTACTGAGCCATCAGGAGATGTGGCTGGATTTCCTTTCTTCTGCCATTTGGAGATACAGGTTGGGTGACGTTCTCTGAAAAGAGAAGAGTAGCGTGGTATTTCCTTGTCAGCTTCTCCTGCAGCCAACATGGAACCGTTTCTTGCTGTGTCTCCTGAAGAGATAATGAAGAATAGTAAGGAGTCAGTCTGTTCCCTCTCTTCTGGCGGGGGCAAGAACAGTATCATCAACGTGGATTTCTGATTCAATTGCATGATGTCAGTTGTCTGAGGAAATTGTCATTTTTCTGTTTCTGGACTTTGTCATGATGACAAACAGTTGCTGGAATTCTGTGTGTTTGCTGTCAGTTTCTGTAACTTTGATCTTCATCTTCCTGATGTACACGCTTCCGCAAGGCTTACGCCTATGCTGCTAGCACAGACATTGTGAAGGAATTTGATGAGTTCTTGACAGCACACTTTTCCTTCCACTGGGCAGCTTGGACTTTTCTTCAGCACTGACATGCACCTTTCCACACCACATTTGCTTGTGGCCATTAAGCTGTAACTTTTGAGTTTATGGCTGCTGCACAGTGGGGTCCATGCTAGTTTTGACAATATCAGGTATGCTGTGTCGCGCAAATATAGCATCACGTTTTGGAATTACGGTATTTGCGCTTGCACTGCAAACAATTTCAACGTCTGGAACTCTTGAGTAGTCATTAGTGACAACCATGAGTATTCTCCTGATAGAACTGGTCCTGTTAAACCAAAGACTGACTTCAGACCAGGGTTAATGAGGCAATGATGTCATCTTCAGTGGTTCAGAGGGGTATGTCAGGGTTGTGGATAGGCAAGCAAGACCAGATTTCACTTTTGTTTCCACAAGTCTGTTCATGCATGGAACCAAACGTTCTCGGGGAGAACATTCTTTGTTTTTCCTACGCCCTGATGACCTTTATGTGCTATATCGACGGTGCAGTGTTGAAGAGCTTTTGGGATTACAATGCGATCTCCTCAAAGAAAAATCTCATGGTACTATGGTCTCACTGACAGATAGCTCATAACTGAACTGTTTTTTAAGATGTGTAAAATGAAGATACATCAACAGTACGGTCAGTGGGGGGATGCTAGCTGTTGATCTTGATGGCTGTTTTCAGTGCGTGAAGTGTGGGATCAACTTTAAGTTGCCTTGGTTTCTTCCAAATCCATGGCTTTGGGTACCGTGTTATCAAAGAAACACTTGAAGTATTCCTCAGCGACTTGTGATTCCTGTGCTGCCTGGTTGTGAGCAGCTTTCACTGGATGTTGGCTGAGGAAGTCGGCAGGGTTGTCAACACCACGCTTGTTTCGTTGAACAAATGTATATGTCTGTGAAGAGAGGTTCCATCTCTCGGTGCCTGCTGAAGTCCTGAAAGTTGGATCGTTGTAGATGCTTTCCAGTGGCTTGTGGTCTGAGATCACTTTGTATGGATGTCCCAACACATCGAAATGAAAATTTCTACATGCCCAAACTACAGCAAGGCCACTTTCTCTGTTTGGGAGTGGCGTGATTTTACACCTGTGAGAGCACGACTTGCATAAGCGACAATGTGAGATGCACCATCTCTGTCTCTTTGTTCTAAAAACTGCACCTGGTGTGAACGGACTGACCTCAACAATGACTTCTGTTTCCATGTCAGGGCTGTAGTATTGCATGGTACTTTTGCTTGTCAGATGTGATTTGAGTTCTTTCAAAGCATTTTCTTCTGTTGATGTCCATTCCATTCAGAGTCTTGTCATGTCGGATTTCTCAGTGGTTTTGTAACATCAGAGTGTTCTGGGATGAATCTGGACCACAGACTTTGTCAGGCCAAGCAGACTTGGTACTTCTTTGGCGATGGTTGGAGTCGCTGCTTGATGGATGGCTTCAATCTTTTTTTTTTTGTTTTTTGTTTTTTGTTTTTGTTTTGTTTTTTTTTTTGTGTGTGTGTGTGCGTGTGTGTTGTGTGTGTGTGTGTGTGTGTGTGTGTGTGAATTCTTCATTGCCTTCTCCTCCCCTCCTCTCCCCCTACCCCCCCCCCCCCCCCCCCCCCCCCACCCCCCCCCCCCACACACACACCTTTCCCCTATCCATGTAACTTAAAAAAAAATAAGTCCGCTTCATCCCGCTTTACTCCCCCTCCTCTCCTCTCCAATCCTAAGGGCGGTGCACACATTGTGTTTGTGTGATCGTGTGTGTGTGTGTGTGGGGGGGGGGGGGGGGGGGGGGCGGGGGTGCGTGCGTGCGTGCGTGCGCGCGCACGTAAGCTCCCTATCCCCTTTCAACAAACCCACCCCTCCCTTTCCCTTCACCCTCCTTTTTCCACCCTAATCCGCTTTTTCCTGACATCTGTATTCTGCTCCTTCACTTCCTCGTTTATGTTTATTTCAGCTCTGTCCACAATCGCGACTAACACTCTCTCTCTCTCTCTCTCTCTCTCTCTCTCTCTCTCTCTCTCTCTCCTCTCTCTCTCTCTCTCTCTCTCTCTCTCTCTCTCTTGTTCTCTGTTGTTCCGAGTGTCTCCCCCCCCCCTTCCAAATGGCCAATGTCACTCTCTTCCTACTGGATTTTTCCTTCCCCTTGACCCCCCCCCCCCCCCCCCCCCCCCCCCCCTTCCCCTCCGAGCCCTCCTCTGCTCAATTTCAATAACAGTAAATTTTAATCGATAGTATGGTAACATTGCGTACGACCAACTACTTTTGTGTGTGTGTGTGTGTGCGTGTGTGTGTGTGTGTGTGTACAGACACACACACACACACACACGCGCGCGCGCGCGCGCACACACACATTTCACACACATGCGCATATGTGTGCGCATGGGTGTATGTTAGTACATATGTATATAACTCAAGTAGGAGTGTAGGCATGTTAAGTATGAGGTCACTATTTCTCTGTAGTGTGTGTGTGTGTGTGTGTGTGTGTGTGTGTGTGTGTGTGTGTGTGTGTGTGTGCTAGCCACTACTACTCCCTGTGCGCTTTTTCATCTTGGCTTAGAAACAGAGCGCAGCAAGCCCCACTCCACATCGCCCCCATCCTGCTTGACCATTGGTCGAAAGGTGAAGTTTCTTTGTCCATCCTGCTTGACCATTGGTCGAAAGGTGAAGTTGCTTTGTCCATCCTGCTTGACCATTGGTCGAAAGGTGAAGTTTCTTTGTCCATCCTGCTTGACCATTGGTCGAAAGGTGAAAGTTTATTTGTCCAGTTAGTGCAGGGCTGGGGCTCCATGCTGCACTATACAGGTTGTCTTTTAGGGCTCCTCCATGGAGCTCCATGCTGCACTATACAGGTTGTCTTTTAGGGCTCCCTCCATGGGGCTCCATGCTGCACTATACAGGTTGTCTTTCAGGGCTCCTCCTGGGGCTCCATGCTGCACTATACTGGTTGTCTTTCAGGGCTCCTCCCTGGGGTCTCCATGCTGCACTATACAGGTTTAGTCTTTCAGGGCTCCTCCATGGGGCTTTTAGGGCTCCCTCTGCACTATACAGGTTGTCTTTTAGGGCTCCTCCATGGGGCTCCATGCTGCACTATACAGGTTGTCTTTTAGGGCTCCTCCATGGGGCTCCATGCTGCCTATACTGGTTGTCTTTTAGGGCTCCTCCATGGGGCTCCATGCTGCACTATACAGGTTGTCTTTTATGGCTCCTCCATGGGGCTCCATGCTGCACTATACAGGTTGTCTTTTAGGGCTCCTCCATGGGGCTTCATACTGCACTATACAGGTTGTCTTTCAGGGCTCCTCCATGGGGCTCCATGCTTTAGCTCCTCCATGGGGCTCCATATACTATACTGGTTGTCTTTCAGGGCTCCTCCATGGGGCTCCATGCTGCACTATACTGGTTGTCTTTTCAGGGCTCCTCCATGGGGCTCCATGCTGCACTATACAGGTTGTCTTTTAGGGCTCCTCCATGGGGCTCCCATGCTGCACTATACAGGTTGTCTTTCAGGGCTCCTCAATGGGGCTCCATGCTGCACTATACAGGTTGTCTTTCAGGGCTTTTCCAGGGGGCTCCATGCTGCATTTTACAGGTTGTCTTTTCTGGCTCTTCATTTCATTGTTAGTCTGGACTTTCTTGATGGTTGGGGAGAGCTAACCTAGGAAGATGGAACGAAAAGGCTCAGCGCATATGGCTTGAGGCCTTCAGTGTGTTGGCCATCGATCATGTCTCTAGTTTGTTATCCATTGATCATGTTCTCTAATGTGTTAGTCATCGATCATGTTCTCTAGACAAGGCAGTCTGTAGAACTGGTGCCGAATGCTTGACATCCACATTTTTGTGTTTTCTGCCCATCTGGCTAAACATAGAGAGTGGTCAACCCCCTGCCCACCCCACCCCCAAAGCCGGAAGGGGGAAGGGCGGGGGCAACAAACTACGTGCAGGTGATAGAAGGAGGCTCCAATCCCAAGGACCCACCCATTTTCCGTCCGTGACGGCAGTCAGTCTAAACAACACCCATGGCTAAAGGAGCGGTTAGCAAGAAAGTTTGGCCTGAACTTACATATATCACCAGGTCATAAGGACCCACTTCAATAGCTCTCAGGGGTGTACATTCTCACCGCTGGGAAACACAGCAGCATACTTTAGCTCTAAGGAATGCCACAGTTTACGATGTAGGGAACTGACCCGAGAGACGGACTGTTTCAGGTAACACAGCAGAATCACCTTAGAGAGGGTCTTTTGCAGCAGTTGGTCTGGGAGCAATTTGTCCTTAGAGTCTCGAGATTAGCAGAACGCCTGTTCCATCATCCATGTTTGTGTTTGTCTTTGTTCGTTACTGACACAAGACATGAATACAAATTCTGGAGTGTAGGAATCGGAGGAGTTTGAGAGAGTGGTTGGTGGGATTGCGGGTCTGGTGGGGGAGGAAGAAGGCGGTGGAGGATTGGGGGGGGGGGGCAGTCTGAAGGGGCGGGGGTGTTTGTTATGGGAAGTCTTAAATCAGTTTTTGACATTTAAGTTTTTTTTTTTTATTGTTGTCTTGTTATTGGGTTGTGAAAATGGCAGACACTGTCCAGAATGACATACTGGACTTTTCTAGATTTGATTTCCAAGATCTGGAAGCCAAAAAACTAAGGGGGGAAGACCTGGCGCTATCGGCAGGGCCTGATTTTATATGCCTTTCAGATATCAGTTTCTTCTCTTCAGATCATGGATCTTTTAGATGGTTTGACGGTGTTTGTTATGCAAGATTGTTGTTTTTGATGTGTCTTTGTTTGTTGGAATTTGCTTTGGTTTGTTTTGTTTTTCCTGTGAGCATGACGGCGCTGAAAAGGCTGTGCAGTCGGCTAGGCTGCAATGGGTATCATTGAAAGTCGATTTATTCCAAATTGTTTCCGATTTCCCCCAGAATTCAATGAAATTCAAGATGTCTGGATTGGGAGTCATGCTGCTCGCTCTTCTTCTCGTGTCCCTGGAAAGCAGCCTGCAGGGCGGAGGAGGTAGGTGTTGACTTCTCCTGTCATTCATTTTGTTGCCAGCTTCTCACTTTCTTTTAAAACCACTTCTGTTCCTTTTAATTAACTGACTGATGATTTTGCTGACCAGAAGCGAGGGAAGGCGGAGTGGGGTCATAAGTGGGACCAGAAAAGGTGGCAAATGAAAGATTTTGTATTTTGTGCCTTCCTGTTGTTGTTGTTGTTGTTTGCCCGCAGCAAAAAAAACGAAAAAAAAAAAAGTTATCCTGACGTAAATAGATTCCATAGCCCTTTCTGTCCAGGATTAGGAGAAAAGGAACTCAACATCTTTTCAATTCGAAATGTGAGTTTCTTGACGCCAAAGATCATTTAAAATGTCCCCACGTACTTGCAGAGAGGTGTATGAATAAGCTTTACGTTCAGTGAACATCTTCCGAAAGTAGGTGGACCGACATTTTTCCCCATTCAGGTTGTGAGAGTTAAAATTCAATATTGTTAGTCGTAAGATGTGAGACTGTGGTGGATTGTTTTATCAGGAAATCGTGTCCATATTCCTTTCATTTTTCGACGATTTATGTTTTTTTTTTGTGAAAATTGATAGAGCTTTAATTTAAATTATAAAAATATTGTTCGTACGCTCTCTCTCTCTCTCTCTCTCTCTCTCTCTCTCTCTCTCTCTCTCTCTCTCTCTCTCTCTCTCTCTGGAAGTTTTTATTTCGATTAAATATAAATATCCTCTCTCTCTCTCTTCTCTCTCTCTCTCTCTCTCTCTCTCTCGCTCTCTCTCTCTCTCTCTCTCTCTCTCAAGTTTGAATTAATTAAATATTGTCAATACTTCTCTCTCCCCTCCTCTCACGCGATTAATCATGCATAAAAATGTCCATAACAGCAGTACACAGGAGTGTAAATAGTTGTTACACAGCAGTACACAGGAGTGTAAATAGTTAACAGCAGTACACAGGAGTGTAAATAGTTAGCATTCTTGTTGTCGATGGCGTTGCAGAGGGACAGGCGATGATTCATGACAAGAACCAACAAGGAAACAGAAAAATACTCCTGAGACGTGCTCTCCAAAAGTAAGATGACTTGTCAGTAGTGTTCATTGAAATCTTTCACACCCACCCCACACACCCCACCACCCACACACCACACACACACACACACACACTCTCTCTCTCTCTCTCTCTCTCTCTCTCTCTCTCTCTCTCTCTCTCTCTCTCTCTCTCTCTCTCTCTCTCTCCCCTCTGTCTCTCTGTCGTCTCTGTCTGTCTATCTGTTGTCTGTTTGTCCGTCGGTCTCTGTCTGTCTGTCTGTCTGTGTTCCCCTTTCGCCTTTTCGCCTGTCTGTCTGTTATCTGTTTGTCACTTTGTCTTTGACTGTCTGTCTGTTCTCTCTCGCTGTGTGTGTGTGTGTGTGTGTGTGTGTGTGTGTGTGTGTGTGTGTGTGTGGTGCGCGTGCGTGTGTGCGCGCGCGCGCGCGCGCGCGCACTCGTATGTGCACTAGCAGGATTTCACTATCTTAGTTTATTAATCGTTGTGTACCTGGAAAACTGAGGAGTTGCTGTTATTTGACCCCCAAAGCGGGATGATGTTAATGTTGTCATAGTGCGTTCTACATACTGTAATATCGGCTGTGACATGGTGTGTTCTACACACTGTAATATCGGCTGTGTCATGGTGTGTTCTACATACTGTAATATCGGCTGTGTCATGGTGTGTTCTACACACTGTAATATCGGCTGTGTCATGGTGTGTTCTACATACTGTAATATCGGCTGTGTCATAGTGTGTTCTACATACTATCGGCTGTGTGTGTCATGGTGTGTTCTACATACTGTAATATCGGCTGTGTCATGGTGTGTTCTACACACTGTAATATCGGCTGTGTCATAGTGTGTTCTACTACGTACTATCGGCTGTGTCATGGTGTGTTCTACATACTGTGACAGCGGCTGTGTCATAGTGTGTTCTACATACAATCGGCTGTGTCATGGTGTGTTCTACAGACTGTAATATCGGCTGTGTCATGGTGTGTTCTACAGACTGTAATATCGGCTGTCATAGTGTGTTCTACATACTGTGATATCGGCTGTGTCATGGTGTGTTTCTACACACTGTGATAGCGGCTGTGTCATTGTGTGTTCTACACACTGTGATAGCGGCTGTGTCATGGTGTGTTCTACATACTGTAATATCGGCTGTGTCATGGTGTGTTCTACACACTGTGATAGCGGCTGTGTCATGGTGTGTTCTACACACTGTGATAGCGGCTGTGTCATGGTGTGTTCTACACACTGTGATATCGGCTGTGTCATAGTGTGTTCTACACACTGTGATAGGCGGCTGTGGAATGTAAGATCATAAATGGTTAGATCCGTTGTCTTCAATATCAATTTGTGGCTTTGTTTTCTGCAAGCAGGATGCGTATTTAAATTATCTCAGTTCATAAACTGATGCAGTTTGCCTTGAGATGCCCGAACATGAAACAGAAATTGTATTACATTCGTGATGCAGATGTGTCATATCAAGATTTAATACGTTCTTGTCTGAAATCCTCCATACTCGGTGCGGGTCGGAGCACAGATCTTGTATGTTAAATCTTCTGTGTATTTGCGTCAACGTGCGCACGCCTTGTGTGTGTGTGTGTGTGTGTGTGTGTGTGTGTGTGTGTGTGTGTGTGTGTGTGTGTGTGTGTGTGTGTGTGTGTGTGTGTGTGTGTGTGTGTGCGGTTGTGTATGTGTGTGACCTTCAACATAGTTGTGGGAAGGATACGCACTAGCAGACGCAAGCTTAGAAGATCACCCCCGCTCTCCAAAGAAAAAAAAAAACAAACAAACAAAAAAAAAAAAAACACCAACAACAAAAGCGAACAAACAAACAAAAAAACCTTTGATGTGACGACTTCAGTCGCACAATTTTTGTTGCGTAGCAGTTTGGGAAGCAGATTAGTTCTTTTAAACAAAATTAAGGGTTTCGTATCTTTCACATGCAAGGTGTTGTATGCATTACAAAAACAACAGAGAATTTCTGAGTGCTTATCGCACAAAAAGACCGTTAATCAGTCAGTTATACTCGGAGTACTACGAATCTAAGTGTGACAATTCACAGTCATACAGTTGCATCAACATGACGCTTATGTTCATAGTCCATCCTAAGATCTGCTGATTCTTTTACTGTTCAAGCAGCAGTCTGAGGCAGCTGCGGATAGCTGATAACAATAACACTGACATTCACAATCCACATGTGTGCTGTTTCTCACAGATGTTTATCACATTACCAACAGTGAGCCCAAAACACCATTACTGATGATCAGAAAGTCTTGCTTTAAAGCAGCTCAGTCACATCAAAATGTGACAAGATCAGTCACAATAACCGGCTGACTTTGTAATGAGAGAAACACTGTGCTTATTTCTACAGCTTAATTTTCATGCAGGTAACAAATTAAAAGGGAAAAAAAACGTGCATAATCAATGTCTATGACATTATGTCTTACAAATATTATTTAGAAAAATTTGTTTAGTGTTTACAAGTGAATAAAGGATAGAGGCATCTTAAATAATCAATTTACATCTTTCAGCCGCATGTTTTAGGATAGTGAAGTTCACAACAATATACGTAATGTATGATTATTCATCTAAAGGTTTATCATACAGAGCCGACTGAAATTTCGCCTGAAGATATGTTTAATTCTTCTTCGAAGTGAACAGGAAGATAAAGGAAATCTAAGTAACCAATCTACACAATTTCAGCTGGGCATTTATGTAAAGTTACTTTCTCAATAGTAAACGTAAAACGACAAGAAGTCCTCTAGACATTTATCATTTACAAACGACTGGGGTTCCGTCTGAAAAGTCCAAACCTGTCAATTAAACAAGCAACAGCACCTGGAGTACAGGACGTATTTTGTGTTCCCATCACTTAAGATGCTGCCTTTAATAATTCCTATGTTTCAGATCTCTACATCAGTAACATCAGTCATTACAGTCCACACATCAATCAGATTTCAAACACCAAATGAACACTCATAGTTTTTATTTCGTTCCAGTGTTAGAGTGTATCCAGCCTCCACTCGGCATCATGAAATCCTGCTTGGTTTCTCACGCAAAATCTGTGGGGATCCAGTGGGGATCCAATGGAAAAAGATCAGAAGTAGACAGAATCATTGCAGCTCTTGTCTGCACTGGCCCTGGGTGCCACCACAAGTAACGTGCCACCCAGTACAAGTAATTACATTCCTGCTCCTCAAACCAAGGTTCCATGCAACTGAAAGCTAGTAGTTGCATAATATATTTTAGACCACACATACCATATAATACTAGTCATATCCCGCAAGACAAATTAATAATTTTTTGAAACGTTGAGCCTTTTACTGCAAACCAAGTACATTCCAGAACACTCCAGCCCTTGAGCAGATGTGATATGACAGTGGCACTAGTGCGTGATATTTAGTCTCTGTAAGCTTACTTACCATGTTCTGTCTGTCTGTCTATGTATGTATGTATGTATGTTTTCTTTCTTTCTTTCTTTCTTTCTTTTTCTTTCTAAAATCTTTGGCAAGTCATTAATGTAATGACGGAAAAATTGTTACCCAGCACTTGTTTTCCCCCGCTACAAATTTGTTGAGTATAGTATTGTTTGTTTGGTCAGTCAGTGGGAGATAGCATCTCGTAGAAGATCCAAGTGAAGGATGTTCTGCACAGTTCGTAGCTGCTGACAATGCTTGGGTTCTCAAACAGCAGAGCTGACCACTCGGACTGTTGGGACATCGTTTGACCTCCCTTGCATCCACGAATCCCCAAGCATAGGCTCAAAGATTTCCCCTACATTTTATACTGTTTATTCGAAGATTTTAGTTTTTCAGAGCTTATTTCCTTGTCACACACATTTTTTGTTTTACTTTTCTACTCTTCACTGGCTGCTTTGTGGTGCTGTTGCTTTCTTTTTCTTGAAATATATATCAGGCTGAACAATTTCTTTTTCTTGAACCCTTGGTGGTGAGAACACCACAGAATTATGTACACTGTGGTGTTTGTCCATTTGATACCCAGGGAGCACAGACACAATCGGCCCCGTCTCCCTGATGAGTCCGATCCAACGGACGAAAGGCCTAGGAGCAGGCAATATGAATAGATCTGTCTTCAGAAAGGATCATGATGGTTCCCATAAACTGCTAGTGAAGGGTTTAACACTTACATTTCCCTGATGTTCTCATAATCTTTCTTCCCCCCCCTGCTCCCCCCCCCCCCCCCCCCCCCCCCCCTGTTTCTTTTTAAATCTTTGGCAAGTCAATAACGTAGTGTGGGGAAGAATTGTTAGCCTGCAGTTGTCCCCCCTCCCCCCTACTAAATTGTTCTGAATGATATGCATAATGGCTGCGCAGACGAACATTATGAAAGATGTGGCCCATGTCGACTACAGGCAGGCTCATGGCGAGCAAGACCAATACAGGACAGGCAGGTTCATGGCCAGCAAGACCAATACAGGACAGGCAGGCTTAAGGCCAGCAAGACCAATACAGGACAGGCAGGCTCAGGGCCAGCAAGACCAGGACAGGACAGGCAGGCTCATGGCCAGCAAGACCAATACAGGACAGGCAGGCTCATGGCCAGCAAGACCAATACAGGACAGGCAGGCTCAAGGCCAGCAAGACCAGGACAGACAAGCAGGCTCAAGGCCAGCAAGACCAGGACAGGCAGGCTCACGGTCATGGCCAGGCAAGACCAGGACAGGCAGGCTCAAGGCCAGCAAGACCAATACAGGATACAGGCAGGCTCATGGCCAGCAAGACCAATACAGGACAGGCAGGCTCAAGGCCAGCAAGACCAGGACAGGCAGGCTTATGGCCAGCAAGACCAGGACAGGCAGGCTTATGGCCAGCAAGACCAATACAGGACAGGCAGGCTCATGGCCAGCAAGACAAGGACAGGCAGGCTTATGGCCAGCAAGACCAATACAGGACAGGCAGGCTTATGGCCAGCAAGGCCAGCAAGACCAATACAGGACAGGCAGGCTTATGGCCAGCAAGACCAATACAGGACAGGCAGGCTCATGGCCAGCAAGACCAGGACAGGACAGGCAGGCTCAGGGCCAGCAAGACCAATACAGGACAGGCAGGCTTATGGCCAGCAAGACCAATACAGGACAGGCAGGCTCAAGGCCAGCAAGACCAGGACAGGCAGGCTCGAGGCCAGCAAGACCCAATACAGGACAGGCAGGCTTATGACCAGCACGACCAGTGCAGGACAGGCAGGCTCAAGGCCAGCAAGACCAGGACAGGCAGGCTCGAGGCCAGCAAGACCAATACAGGACAGGCAGGCTTATGGCCAGCACGACCAGTGCAGGACAGGCAGGCTCAAGGCCAGCAAGACAAGGAGAGGCAGGCTCAAGGCCAGCAAGACCAGGGACAGGACAGGCAGGCTCAAGGCCAGCAAGACCAATACAAGACAGGCAGCAGGCTCAAGGCCAGCAAGACCAGGACAGGCAGGCTATGGCCAGCAAGACCAATACAGGACAGGCAGGCTCATGGCCAGCAAGACCAATGCAGGACAGGCAGGCTCATGGCCAGCAAGACCAGGACAGGACAGGCAGGTTCATGGCCAGCAAGACCAATGCAGGACAGGCAGGCTCATGGCCAGCAAGACCAATGCAGGACAGGCAGGCTCATGGCCAGCAAGACCAATGCAGGACAGGCAGGACCATGGCCACAAGACCAATACAGGACAGGCAGGCTCATGGCCAGCAAGACCAATACAGGACAGGCAGGCTCATGGCCAGCAAGACCAATACAGGACAGGCAGGCTCATGGCCAGCAAGACCAATACAGGACAGGCAGGCTCATGGCCAGCAGACCAATACAGGACAGGCAGGCTGGTCGCGCAGTGGCTGCAGGTGAAGGTCTCATCGGGGTTCCATTCACAGCAACACGGTTCTTCCTCCTGCGCCTTTTGCCCTCAACGATGGCCCTGTGGTCGTTTTGAAGGAGGAGACAGCTTTGCCAATGGTGTGATGCCAGGCGTTTGGATCCGCAGCAAGGGATGACCACTGGCGAGGGTCGATATGACAAGCACCCATAGATTTTTCAGTCTTTGTATTGTTTCTTTGGTGCACATCTGTCGCGGTGGCCTCTGTAGAGTTCGCCATGCAGGACGATCTTATGAGGCGGTGATCCTCCATCCTGTAGGCGTGCCAAACCCAGCGTAGCAGGGACTTCAGTAGCATGGCCTCAATATTTCTGAGCCCCACTTCGCCAAAAACTTCAGCTTTGGTGATGAAGTTGCAAAGTGAGACGACTGCAGGCGGAAATCTAAACAAATCTTAAATAAATGTTAGCGAACCGCCAAGAGAAAGATAGGCAAACGAGTCACAAGACAAAGCACGGCGCGTTTCGACCTCTTAGGTCTTTATCAGGCAAGACGCAAGCAAACAGGACAATGAAAATGAACGAGTTTGTCACTTAGCTTGATCTCTTCAGCACAAGGTAGGCGCCTACCTCGCGCTGAAGAGGTCAAGCTAAGTGGCGAACCGAATGTCGAGGATGGTGTAGAGGCAGCGCTGATGGAAACGCTTAAGGAGTCTCAGATGGATGGTAGGTGACCCACGATTCAAAGCCATACAGGAAAGTAGTAAGTACGGTTGCTTTGTACACTCTGGTCTCTGTGCCCTTCTACAGAAGTTTGTTGTTCCATACTCGTTTGTTCAAGCCGCCAAAAGCATTTTCGCCTTTGCCAGTCCATTTTCGATTTCGCTGTCGATCTTGGCGTCTAAGGAGATGATGCAGCCTAGTAGGTAAAGTGATAGCTGTTTTCATTCAGCTTCTCCAGTGTTAGTGTGGGGAGGGAGGTATGCTTCCCGAGATGCTGCTGGTGAAAGACCTCCATCTCCTCAAGCCGACTTCTAGCCTGAAGAACTGGGCAGCCTCTGAAGCAGTATGAATTAATTAACGCTGCAAAACTCTGTGTATGAGGCACAAGGGCAGTGTTGTCGGCAAAAAGGTCTCAGGTCAGTTGTTTCAGTGTCTTCGTGTGGGCCTGTGGTCATCGGAGGTTGAGTAGGCTGCCATCGTGCCAATATTTGATGTAGACTGCATCCACGACATCAAGATCTTCAGTAACTTGCTTGAGCATCATGCTGAAGTAGATGCCAGTCGGTGCCAGGATGCAGTCATGCTTACTTCTGTTAATGATAGGGAGGAATTCTTAGACAGTAAGAGGTCACTACTGAGTCTGACTCGGCACGCTGATCTTCATGCAGCTGGATGACCACGCTGAGGAACTTCAGAAGACAGCCCAGTCGTTCCAAGATTTGTCACATTCCTTTTCGGCTCATGGTGCCGAACTCTTTCGTCAGGTCGACTGGCACTTCACTTGTAGTTGTCTGAGAACGAACATCATGTCTGTGGTGCTCCTATTGGCTCTGAAGCCACACTGGCTTTCTGGGGGAGAGGGGGGGGGGGGGGGGTGTCTTCAGCGATGGTTGGGACCAGTCAGTTCAGCAGTGTCCTTAAAAGCTGGTGAATAAACAAAATCAATGGCTCAGAATGAGAATTTAAGAAGGGGGTCTCATGGCTGCAATCTAGCAGATATCTGACCTCGGCATTTGCCCAACACTCTGGTCACACTTTGGGTACTTACCTAACATTGTGCCATTATCATCGGCGATATATAGGGGAATGATAACTGCATCGTGGAGAATAGTAGTAGTTTACCCCCTGTTCTCAGCAACAGTTTTGCATGTAACGCCACCCCCCCCCCCCCCCCCCCCCCCTCCTAAACCTCTGTTAATCCCATTGATTGCTGAAGCCTTACCACTCTTCAAGTACTCTATGGCTATGGCGGTCTCTTTTTTGGTGGGCAGCTCATCCACATTCGCTCTTGCGGTTGTTTGGGAATGCGGAGAATTTCTGATTCATGGACAGAGCAGTTACAGCCGAAGGCAGTTGGAAGTGCCTCCGTGTCTTGTCTGTGAGCAGCGCCTCTGTGTTCTGCAGGGGATTCGGGACCTGATATGTAGCGCCGTACACCGCCTTCAAAGCTTTGTAGAAGCCGCTGAAATCAATTATTTCTGCCCACAGCTGAGTTCTCTTTGCAGGGTTTGTCCACCAGAGGCTTGCACTGGAGATTGCTGCACATTGACGGAAGGCGTCCCTTTTCTCACGACAAGTGGGCATCACGACAAGACGTCTGAGCCAAGTGGGCATGATCTTCTTCAACAGCATTTTTTTTAATTTTCTAGATGCGTTCGTCGAACCGGTCTTTTTTTCATGTAGTGAAGCCAAAGACTTTTTCAATGTTTGCATTAAGGCAGTTTTCAGTTGTTCCTGAAACGGTTCAGAAGGATATGGGGTATCTTGCAACTTCAGGCCTTGACTGTAGGCTTGCATGGAAGTTGGCTTTCATTTCAGCTGACCTGGAGCCGTCAACTATGAGCTGTTTCATGGGTGCCCCTCTTTCGTTTGGGTTCGAAGTGGAGCTTGACAGTGCAGTGAACAAGGCGATGGTTGGTGTGGTACTCTGGGCATCACGTCGTGCTAGAGTCTTTCAGGTCACGCTTGCGCACAGGTATTTAATCAATAAGGTGGCAATGTTTGGGCTGAGGATGCGTGCAAGTTGTTTCATACTGTCTTTCTGCTAGAAGATGGTGTTCTTGACGACGACTTGTTGCTCCCATGTGGAACTCCAGCAGCAAGCACCCATTGTCGGGGCAGTTCCTTCCCAGGCTTCTGAATCTCGGCCCAGTTTGGCAGTGAAGTCGCCAAGGATTATCTTGTCATATACAGGGGTGCTTTGTAGGAGACTGCGCAGATCAGTGTAGAACTTGTCCTTTTGTGCAAGATCTGCCCGTTTAGTCAGTAGGTACAAACTGACAGCAAGGCACATACAGATAATGCAGTCAGAAGGGCATGTTGGCAGGTCTTCAAGTTTGGAAGCAGTGAAGTTTCTGATCATGAAACTGAGGCCTGAAAGGCGTCTCTCTATTCACACCCAGTGGAGGGTGCAACTGGCGCCGTATCCATGGAGGCTGCCTTCTTCTGGCGCCGTATCCATGAAGTTACCTCCTCCTGGCGCCGTGTCCATGGAGGCTGCCTTCTTCTGGCGCCGTGTCCATGGAGGCTGCCTTCTTCTGGCGCCGTATCCATGGAGGCTGTCTTCTTCTGGCGCCGTATCCATGAAGTTACCTCCTTCTGGCGCCGTGTCCATGGAGGCTGCCTTCTTCTGGCGCCGTGTCCCTGGAGTTACCCCTTCTGGCGCCGTATCCATGGAAAACTGTCTTCTTCTGGCGCCGTATCCATGGAGGTTGCCTTCTTCAGGCGCCGTATCCATGGAGGTTGCCTTCTTCTGGCGCCGTGTCCATGGAGGCTGCCTTCTTCTGGCGCCGTATCCTTGGAGGCTGCCTTCTTCTGGCGCTGTGTCCACGGAGGCTGCCTTCTTCTGGCGCCGTGTCCACCGAGGCTGCCTTCCTCTAGGAAGCAGACCTGACTAAGAGCTGCAATGTGGACATTCAGTGTGGACAGATCGTGTGCAATAGGTACGGGGCGACGTCCTGGACAACTGGATTGGGCTACGTAAAGGTTCTGATGCTCAAGTATGGTTGGTTGGTAGTTTTCCTTCTCTGATATTGTTTGGCTGTTTGAGAAGATGCCCCTTAACTGTGACCAGCCAGCTGGGGGCAGGTACAGAAGAGGAAGTTGTTTAGGCAACATGTTGTACGTCCTTCTCCATGTGGAGCAACCAGGAATTTATCTGGAAAAGGCTGCTTAGTTATTCTGGGTGTGCCAAACGATGTCGTTTCTATTTCAACATCAGATGACTAATATCAAGCATCGCCTGCATGCAGTATTGGCACTGCAGCTCACAGTGTCATCTTCCACCTGCCATTTTTGCTCCTTTCCCGTCACTACAGGACTTGGAATGTTGGTGGTCGTGAACATGTCCTTCGAACCTGACAGTATAGGTTTTAGGTGAGTGTGTGTGTGCTGAACTGGCCCCGCTCCTTCCACCCAGGGTTTCATCCACCATGGCCTAACAAGCTGGGGAAGGTTCTCGGGTTGTACGTGTCACATCAGAGTGTCCTCCTGGACGAAATGCCTGTCAACGCTGACGAGCTCTACCCTCCCATGTTTTGATCTCAGAGCTGTCCTCATAGGCAGGCTGCCAGCCAAGGTTATCGAGCCCAATCTGTCTATTCAGTTATACCGCCAGACACTCGGTCGCGCACACGATAGCGATGAGGAACTGCGGTACGGTGTTGCTAGAAGATCCAGACAGGGGCCACTTGGCCGTCACTACACCTGGAAAGGAGAGGCGATAAGTGGCATATTTTTTTTGTCACTGTCCTTGAGTGAGCGGGACGTCTCGACACCTCACCCATCTACCAGCAACTGCCAGTCTCAGCCGAAAACAGCTTCAGGTGTTGACGAATTTCATAAAATGGATATCTGTATTAGAGGAGTTTGCAATGTATTTCTTTACATTCCTAACGTGCTTCCCTAATTTAGAGCCCTGGAAATCCCCATGAACCACACGCCTTTCCACGCCCTGAATGGGACTGGCTGTGGCTGGAGGTCGGACAGGGCAGCTGAGTCCACCAGCTTCGCACTGCGTGAGCGAGTTCCGCGCAGTGATTCATGTCCCAGGTTTTCAGGAGGATTTCAGCTGCAGGGGTAGCAGTGGCCGCTATCTCTGTCATTTTCCAGCAAGGATGTACCTCCACTCTGTCTTGATCTGCCTGTCCAACGTCCACGACCAAGTATCTTTTGGGAAGCATCAGAGTCTATATCTTAGAACTTTTTACCCCCTCTGAAACCACTGTTTCGTCTTGCATATACAAAGAGTGTCTCTTAGTAGCCCATCAAAATACCATTTTTCTCCGCTTGACGTCGACCATTTGACCATTTTCACAACTTTCGAGTGTCTCTGGGGATTCATTATAGCATTATACAGCAGTTCAGAATGATCATGTCCCAGGGTTTCTGGATGAGTCTTGCCGGTAGCAAAAGTCTTTTTTTTTGTTTTGTTTTTACCTCTAGCTTCGACTGGCCTAGCTTGCCCGACACAAGTCTTGTGCTTTGATCTGAAAGTCGACAAACTTAAACAAGTACACAGTGCAATTATTGTATCTGTCAATAAAAATAAAGCCGTTATTTACCTGTCTGGAAGCTTGAGCAGTCCATATGTACTAAGACTGATCTACACCATTATCTGCACAACTTTTTCAAGAATACGGAACACGGCACTTCAGCTTGGAAGCACGCAATGAACGGACGTTTTGGGTGTGCGGGGTTAATCTCGTGTGTGTACGTTTGACTGCTGAATCAGTCAAAATTTAATTGGAACTTTCATTACCTTTTCTCGTGAGTGTTATTTTGACGCTTAAAAATATTGGTCAGAACTCATAGTTTTTTTACACACACACACACACACACACACACACACACACACACACACACACACACACACACACACTCTCTCTCTCTCACACACACACACACACACACACACACACACACACACACACACACAACACACACACACACACTCTCTCTCTCTCTCTCTCTCTCTCTCACACGCGCGCGCGCGCGCGCGCGTGGTGTTTTTCAAGGGAAATAACTGTCAAAGTCAGGTTTGCAGGACATTATTTTACTCTGCACCCAAGAGTTCCTTACCTTAGACCGTGGAAACCCACTGACACATATTGATTCATTGCGATAAAAAGAAAAAAAAAGTGTTGGATTATAACTGGATGAAAAAGCCTGCAGTAGGATGCACCATTTGTTAATATGCCATTTGTTTTATGTCCAAAACACTCGAGATTTTCAGTTTCCGAGGTACAGCAAAATGATAACCCAATGACCAGAAATCCAAGCTCCGTTATAGTTGCTTTTCAGACCCAGCAACTTAATATCACAGGGTGATTTACATAGAGGCCACACACACACACACACACACACACACACACACACACACACACACACACACACACACACACACACACGCACACTGTTCACGGGTGGTTTCAATGGTCAGTCTTAAGATACGGTGATCGCCCTTGTTCAATATTCTTGTGAAGGAGAAGTCAGCCATGCTCTCACCACAATATGCGGCTAGCCTCCTGTTGCCAGACGACCAGTCGCTCCGAATTAGGTTGAACACCCTGTCTGCAGTGGATTTCTTTTTAATCGTGTATACTTTGTGCCACTTTTCTTGGATTCTCATTTTCATTTCAGACTTCTG
>JADBJO010005744.1:47500-65000 GCA_016801955.1 Conus betulinus | reverse complement strand
GCAGATCGCTTAGGTTTATCAGTTAACTTGTATAAGACGAATATAGTGGTCTTTAGAATGGGTGGCCATCTATCAGTGTGTGAAAATGGTCTTATGGAAATGCAGACGTTCAAGTAGTTAATTCATATAAATATCTTGGAATAATATTTTTCAACAAAAATTAACTTTCCGTTACGCATGGGAAGAATCTCTAAGAAAAGGGAAAAAAAAATATACTATTGAAATTCTGAAATCCCTGAGAAAAAACTGAATTGTACAGACTGGTATATTTTGGGAAAATGTTTGATACACAGATAAAACCTCTTCTTACATATACAGCTGAAATTTGGGGCTTACATGAAAATTCGCCGATGGAAAAGTACACACGTATGCTATGAAGCGTTTCCTTCAAATACCTATTCATTCATCCCACACCGTTTTATATGGAGAGATGGACAGATACCCTTTGTATATAAGTACATTTGTGAAATGTATTAAGAACCGGTTGAAGATCTTGAAGCTACCCCAGTCCCGTTTTAGCAGGCAAGCCTATGATATGATGCTTTTAGAAATGGAAAAAGGTAAAACTGGGCAAATAAAGTAAAGAAAGTCCTTTCAGAAAAGGGTTTGGAATAGTGTGGATGGCCCAGGAAGTAGGAAATGAGCAAACAGTTCATTGCGGAATTTAAAGACAGGCTTATTTGTTCTTTTAAACAGAACTGGCACTCAGATATGGAAAATAAAGAAAAATATCGCTGGTTTTTCTCTTTTAAGAAAGTGTTTCATTCTGAAAAGTTTCTCAATGTCATAACAGAAAGATGGCACAGAATAAATTACGCAAGATTTAAGTTGAGAACTCTAGGTTTTAATGCGAACAAAAGATGGTTTGAATGTGAAACATGCACAGAATCTCCTTGTCCTGCGTGTAGACACATTATTGATGACGAAGAACACTTTCTGTTTCCACTGTACTGCTTATAATGAAGTGCGGACATATTGTTCATTTTTCCAGTTAGATATATAGCGAAAAGACAAAATGTTGCTGTCGTGTTATCATCAGATGATGAACTTGTAATCAAATCAGTTGCGCGAAATTCACGCGCAGAAGCATTGAAAATTAGACAGATGAAGGATAGTGAAATTTAAGAAAATGCATTATAAGAGATACCTGAATAAATATTATAATTCATCGCAAGTGGAAGAGATCAGTAAGATACATTGTCATCATTTGATTGAGTGGATGGTCGAGTCAGTCTTAAGATTTTTTTTTTAAATTGCATTACTCCTGTGCGTGAGGACATAAGGAAATGTTACGAATTTATTTGTTTTTAACCTTTGATTTGGCACACACTAGGAATGAACGTGTACTATTTGTTTGCAGGAAAGGAAGAGGAAAATGTCATTGTTCTGTTATCTCTCCCCCCTTGCCAAAAGGCCTCTTTGGTAATGACAATAAAATATCAAAGTGTCAAAAAAAGTGTCAAAGTGTCTTTACTTTTGAAGTAGGTTCGTGGAGTCGGTCAGTATCATGGCTTGCTGAGTTTTACAACGGTCTGTGGATGAAAACCATTGGAGTGCTTGTGTCACTGCTTCTACCTCCATTGTTAGACTTGAAGTTGTTCAACTGTGCGCGCCATTGTCTTCCTGGATACTTCAGCTATTTTGCTTCACTATGTATTCCCAGCCTGACTTAGCTTTGGTGACAGAACCATCAGTGTATATAACAATACCATCATTCGTGCCGAGGTCTTCTACCTCGTCTGAGTTTCAGCGATGGTTTTGCTTCTGGCCATTCTTGACACTGTCTTCCAAGGTTTGGGGCGAAGGCAATTTGGTAGAGGTGTTTTTTTTTTCCATTCCTTCGTGTCTTTGAGTTCTGCTAACTGGTACACAAGCTGTGTATTGTATTTTGCCTGTCCGATCCATGATTCCCTACGTCTGACGGGGTGCCTTTTGTTTCTTGACTGGCGCCTGAAGTGGGTTTGGGGGATTTTCAAGTACTCTGAAACATTCTTTCACCTGTTCTAATTTGTGTCTTGGCTTCATTGAAGGAAGTCGAGCAGGTGTCGCATGGTTTCAACTGGTGTATCCTTCAGGTTGCTACGATCAATCTCATTGCTTCATTTTGAATTCTTTCTAAATGAAAGAAATTGCTGTTGGATAGTGTTGTAAGCCCTAATCCATAATCAGTTACACTGAGCACAAGTGCGTGATACAGTTGGTGGAGACGGCGCAGTTCAATGCCTTTAGCTCCCTTTGCTTTCATGGCAGATGGGCCTTCTTTGTATTTAAGAACAATATTCTGAGCATGCTTTCTAAAGATTAGCATTCTGTCAAAGCCTATAACCAAAATAGCCTGGGTTGTCAGTTGATTCAACTGGTATTCCACAGAACGAGACTGGTGAGGTACTTGTCATGTTGCCTTGTTGTTGAAAGTGCAGATTATTAAGGACTGGGCTTTTGTAGGGTTGATGGATAATCCAATTTCTTGACACCACTGAGCAATGTCGTTCAACTGTTGCTACACTGCGTTCGTTCTTTCTGGAGCATTCTTTGATGTTTTGTAGATCAGACCACTATCTGCTTGTGTCAACACTCGAGCAATTCCTTTCTGTTGAGGTCTGCAAGGTCTTTGTGTAAACATTGTATAAAACAGGGGAAAGAAGAGAACCTTGAGGTAATCCTACAGAAAGTTCATGAGGCTCAGACGTCCAATCTCTATATCGTAGGATGACGATTCACTCCTGAAGTGATGCTGCTATCCATCGTGCAAGTGTCTTGCTGATTCGACCCCATGTTCAAAGAGTTCCATGAGAAGCGAGAACAGGACTTTGCTGTATGCATCTTCCAGGTCTGTTGCAACAGTCCGTATTTCTTTCTTTCTTTGGAAGCCTTCGTATACTTCATAGGCAAAAGTGGCCGCATTTTCCCTTGAACTTTTACCAGTTCTGTAGCCTCCTTCATCTGATAGGATGATTTGTCGACTTTCAAGGTCTTTTAAGAATTTTCTTGCCATAGAATTCGTTCCTTGAGCTTTCCTGCTATATTTGCATATTGAGTACGTGGTAACCCATTTAGCTGATGATGATCTTTTCCTGGTTTCGGTAAAGCTTCCAGGTAGCTGTGTGTCCAGTCTCCTGGGACATAGCCTTTATCAAAACTCTCCTGGTAGAGACTGAAGAGATGGGCTTTGTCCTCTTCTGAAGTCTGTTTGATATCTGCATACCATATACTTTGTCTAGACCTGGAGCACTATCCTTAGTGCATATTGCTATTGCATCATCCAGTTCAGATGCTGTAATTTCATCATCAATGTCAGTCTGACCTAGGTGTTGGTTTAACTTGGTCAAATATTTCTTCTTTTCCTCCAAGTGTTTTTTTTTTTTTTCATTACTCTGTTCTATGAAACGTTTAAGTTGAGCCGAACTTTTCTCCAAATTTGTCTTGAGTTTTGCGGTCCCATCGGCGTCTAAGATATCTGGGGTTGCGTTTGGTTTGTGTGTTTTCCTTCGATGCGATTATAAAACTACCTGAACCGAGTGAGTATTGTGTCATAATTAAGTGACAGACAAAATTGTTACCGTTTGGTTTCTTTTGCTTCTTCAGCTGCTTTTTCGAATTGTTCAGGGTTTTTTTTTAAATTCATGTCTGTTTTAACTGCTAATTCAGGGCAAGGTTTTCTTTCTTTCTTCTTTCTTCTTCTTCTTCTTCTTCTTCTGTGTGTGAGAGTGAGAGAGAGAGAGAGAGAGAGAGAGAGAGAGAGAGAGAGAGAGAGAGAGAGAGATGGAAAGGCAGACAGACACAGACCAGAAGCATAGGGATAGGCAGGAAGAAATTGAGGGGAGGGAAGGACTTTCTATCTAGGATAGATAACTAGAGCTTGGGAAAATCTAGAAGGCAAGGAGAGATAAAAGGCGGAAACGGTGAGTGGGGGGGGGGGGGGGGGGGGGGGGGGGGAGGCAGGCAGAAGGAGGGGAGAGTTGGGGTGGGATGGGGGGATGGGTGCGTTTGAGAGGAATGGGGGGGGGGGGGGGGGGGGGGAAGGAGGATAGGTGAGGGAAGGGGAGTTGGGAATGTATGTGGGGGAGGGGAAAAGGGGTGGGGGACGGGGTAGGAGCAGGGATCGATAGACCAGACGGGGAGATCGAAGGTATGAATGGGGAGGAGTGGAAGGGAAGGGAAGAAAACGTGATGATAGACTAGATGTTTCCTACGAAATTGCTGACATCATACAATTATATCATGTGCACCAGTCCCCTCCCACCGTCTCGACAAACATCACTATCATGCATACAGGTATTCACTAATTACACAAATATATAGTACACACATAGACATGAATGCACGTACACAATCACACACACACACACATGCACGCACACGCACGCACACTAAATGAAATACAGACTTCTGTTAACTGCTTTGTTAATAAAGAACACGAGCTGTATAACAATATTCCCATTTCTTGACGACATTCACATAACAAGCTTAAATAAGTATGGTTGTTTGAAATATTTATGTGGAGTAAACTGTCCTCTGAGATCACAAAGTTGTGAGCAAATAAGCATCTTTTTTTTGACGCGGCGCATAATGGACAATGACGATAACAATTTCTTCATTGTCTACAGCAAGAATGATGAACAGAGGTGTCAGATATACCAAAACGAAATTTTGTCATTATACGCTTCCATCCTCTTTTCAACAGACATTGACATGTAGCTTGGCACACTATGTGAACCATTGGTCATCCTATAAAAATTAAATCTATCACTTTTTTCAACGTGAAAGTCCCATTCTTGCTGTGTACAGTCAACCAATCTTTCACGAAATACAGGTATAAAGGCTTTCGCATCTCCAACACTTTGAGTCAGCCTAACACTACCGAATCCATATTCATATAGAAAATCACAATGCCACTCTTCTCATTTTCGGCCACGTGGCCTTTTTTCAAGAGAAAACAAAAATAAAACAATGCAACAAAAACAGAGCTTTGACCAGTTGCCAAAGATGGACATCACGTAGTTGCATTGCTTTTGTTTTCTTCTCTCTTGAAAAAGGCACGTGGCCGGAAATTAGGAGAGGGGCATTGTGATTTTCTATACTGTTTTCTTCCCTTTGGAGGACTATTGCTTTTGTTTCTCATATTCATATAGCTTGTTTTGAACATTCGACACCCAGTTTTTTCTTACCCTTAAAATCCGGATCTAACAATATTATGTATGCCTTGTGAGGTAGTCTTTGAACATCCATCTCAGTTAATTTTAACTAGTATTGGATACACTTGACAAGAGACAGCAAATAAACAGGATTTTGATTTGTCTCGCCATAGACGAAATCATTGGGTGTCAGTGGCGAACTTTTTCAATGCATGTAAATAAAGCTGTTCACAATGAATAGCAGCAGCTTCCATTCCCCATACTTCAGCTCCATTTTGTAAAATAGGTTGTATCTGAACATCAATCAACTTCAAGAACAGTGTAAGAGAATCATTTTTTTTACAAAAGTAAGCTCTTCATAGCGCATAATAACACACTTTTGGCCATGCAAGATTTGTACGTGCAAAGGTAAAACTTAAACGAGCGGAAAAGTATATGCCTAAATATTAATAAACATTTATTACTGGCATTACGTGTCCGTTATATGTCCAAGTTTCTCCACAGAGAGGTATCCTCCCTTTCTGAATACTATTATATTACTTTTGTTCATATCTACATTCAGTTGAAGAGAATCAGTAGCACGTTGTAAACTATTTAACTGATTTTGCCAAATTTTTGTATGAAAGCCATCAAGGTAAACATATGATCGATAGTAGAATATATTCGCTTAAACCCAGGTTCGAGTTCTCCGCTGATATTGTTTTGCTCTACCCATTCTTAAAGTCTACTTTTAATTACAGCACTATACAGTTTACTACCAACATTGCAAAGTCAAACACCTCTGTTATCGTTAGGATCGTTAGTATCCCCTTTTTTACATAAAGAAAGGAGGCCAACAATTGATTCTGTCCAACTTTCGGGTAAATTCCTTTATCAAATAAGGATTTGAAAACTGCATGAAAAAATCCAGGAATAAATTCGATTTACATGCATGTTTTAATAGTTCCCCAGTGATTCTATCAGGACCAGCAGCTTTACGTTTCTTTATTTTTCTCAAAGCCACCAATATTTCTTCAATTGAAACCGGACGATATAAACTTCTGTGATTATCATCAAATTTGGGGGTCACGTTTGGAACAGGTAAACCTGAAAAACCGGTTAGCCTGTTTACCTGACCGCTACTCACCTGCATTTTGTGTTAGTCGGATGAGCGAGGATTTCCTTTCAGTCTCCGAAGAGCTACCAGCCGAACCACACTTTCAGAGAGCCAAAGGGAGACTGAAGGCGTGTCCTTGCTGGCAGTCAGGTATGTTTTAATAGTTGAATAGAAGTCAGGGTTTGTATAATGAAGTTGGTTTTTCCTGCAGGTGGTTGGGAACTTTACAGATCTTGTGATTTGACGAGACACAGGGTGACAGTAGGAAGTTGTAGTTAGTGAATGTATGAGTCGAGAGGTGGATGAGAAGAATGGAGTGAGTAGATGAAAGAAAGAATATGTATACTTATATATGTTCGCGGAAAAGCAATCCAGTTGAATCAATGTATTATTGAAAAAAAAAGTGTTTGTTTATCTTTTCCCTAAAGTATTATAACAATGTGTGTCGGTGACTCTGGAAGTGAGTAATGAAAATTAATGTGCATAAGTTATTGAAAAGCGTATTCTGATTGCTCTTGTGGAAAGATAAAAAGGGACGAACAGAAATCGTTCCTTGATATGTAATAAGACACATCTAGAGATGATGATGAACATTCTTTTCTTGATAAAAAATAAAAAAAAAAAAGGACGAACGGATATCGTTCCGTGATATGTAATAAGACCTTGAATGATGATGAACATTCTTTTCTTGATAAAAAAAAAAAAGAAGGGACGAACGGATATCGTTCCTTGAAATGTAATTGTAAACGTCTAGTGATGATGTGATCAGATGAAAACGTTTTTTGATAAAATGGGACAAACGGAATTCGTACCTTTATATGTAATAATTGTATTCTTGGTACTTTGAAAAAGGGTTCCATGTGGAAATCCTTTCCTTCAATGCAACCAATCATGGTGTTAATCAAGGACATTTTTCTGTTGTAATGCACTCGCTGTTTTGAAACCTAGTACATATTTATTATGGGTTCCCCCCCCCCCCCCCCCCCCCCCCCCAAAAATAACAGTGAAATTATCATGAAAAGTGACTGTTAGTTACAAACAATACCTACAAATATGTTGGAAGTAGGCTAGGTAATCAAAGTAGCTATCAGTTCCCCAGGTGTCGGTGAAGCCCCGTGTCCGACCTGGATCGGATTGCCATTCGGATGTGGGGTGCAGCCCATGCCCAGCCACTGTCTCTGCCCAGTGTGGGTGTGGAGAGACTGACCGAGGGTCAGAAGACATCGTGTGTGTGCACCGCCAACCGGGGTGTGGGGAGCAGCACGAACCCAGCCGCTGTCTCCACCCCGTCGGGGTGTTGAGAGGCTGTCCGTGTGGTCAGCAACGAGCTGGTGTGTGAACGGGCTTCAGAGTTCGTCGTCGGGACGAGGACTTGTGTTCTGTGTGTGTGGGAGTCCCTGGGAGGACTCCACGAACTACTTCCGTGAGCGGCTTCGTTTTCCGTCGAGTCGACGTGTGTTCTGTTGTGTGGGAGTCCCTGGGAGGACTCCACGAACTACTTCCGTGAGCGGCTTCGTTTTCCGTCGAGTCGACGTGTGTTCTGTTGTGTGGGAGTCCCTGGGAGGACTCCACGAACTGCTCCCGTGAGTGGCTTCTGAACTGTGTGAAGACTGTGTGACCAGGGCCAGATGCGGCCAAGTATATAGACTGTTTGTGGTGACACTGCTGTGGGTGTCAGCTTGGTTTGATGTGACAATATAGTATCTAATGTCGTTGTGCGCCCTTTAGTGGTGCCGAAACTTTATGATGTGTCTGTTTATGCTTGTTGTGTGATATGTATTTGTTATGATTTGATGGTTCAGGCAGTAAAAGAAAAAAGGAAAACTTAACTTGTTGCTTGACTATCTGTGTTCGTGTGATGTGGGTGTGTGTAGTCGTACACGCATCCAGACTTCTTCAGGTGAGAGTTACACAGCAAAACACGCACCGCACACCATCCATAACAATCATTGAATCTTCCATCATCATAATATTTATCATTGCCGTCATCCTTAATGTCGTCACTTTCAGAGTGATACTGGACGATATGCAGATGCGCAATAGTAGAGTGTCCGTGCTTTTCAAGCGATCCCTTGAAATGTTGACACCATTCACTCACACTGATATTATTCCTAGGCTGCTTCCTCGTTTTTGAAAACTTGCGCATGAGTTGCCAAGATCTTCTGATCATGAACAGAGTGCAGTAAATCATTCATCATTGCGTCTTTTCTCTTCAGCACATGTTTATACTCACGTCTGGCTACACAATAAGAGTCACGATTAGGCAGAAAACAATGTGCAACGAAATTTCTTTGTACATCCTGGGGGAGAGAGAGAGAGAGAGAGAGAGAGAGAGAGAGAGAGAGAGAGAGAGAGAGAGAGAGAGATCAAATCGTATATGGGAAGAAACCCATGCATTGTTCGGGTTGGAGTTACATTACTTTGTCTTTCCAGTGTGTGTGTGTGTGTGTGTGTGTTCCCGTTCTTGTTGTTTTACCCGATTCCAGGGACAGTAGACGTCCAAACAGCACAGTCCATGCATTATTAGCATCAGGGGTGTCGCACTGCAGCAAGTCAACTGTTAGGAAGTTTTACCCCCCTCAGGGTATGTTCAGAGATGTAGGTCTTTGGGAGAGGCTCTCCTGCCTTAATTTAATCTACCACCAGGGAAGATGGAGGAGGTTGCCGTTCGGTGAAGATCAGTCCACTGCACTTGTGGTTGATGGATTTTACGTCCGCCTCTGATTTCTATGAGTCGACTTCTGTTCACCGGAGTGGTGAAGAAAGTAATTGTTCGCTCGACAAATAATTATGTAAGGAATTTCTTTTTCCGTTGGGTTACCTGAAAGCCGGCGGACGTGGACAGCAAAGTCTGAGTAAAATGGTCGATCTTCAGTGTGCCTCTACTGTGGGGGGATTGTTGATCTCTTTTCAGTGTGTGTTCACAGTGAAGGGAGGCTAAATTTTTAGTGTGTGTTCACTGTGGAAATACTGTTGATCGTCAGTGTGTGTTCACAATGAAGGGAGACTAAATGTTCAGTGTGTGTTCACTGTGGAGGACTGTTGATCTTCAGTGTGTGTTCACTGTGGAGGACTGATCTTCAGTGTGTGTTCACTGTGGAGGGACTGTTGATCTTCAGTGTGTGTTCAATGTGAAGGGACTGTTGATCTTCAGTGTGTGTTCACTGTGAGGGACTGTTGATCTTCAGTGTGTGTTTACTGTGGAAGGACTGTTGATCTTCAGGGTGTGTTCACTGTGAAGGGACTGTTGATCTTCAGGGTGTGTTCAATGTGAAGGGACTTCAATCTTCAGGGTGTGTGTTCACTGTGAAGGGACTTAAATCTTCAATGTGTGTTCAATGTGTAGGGATTTTAATCTTGAGTGTGTGTTCACTGTGGAAGAACTGTTGAACTTCAGTGTGTGTTGACTGTGAAGTACTGTTGATCTGCAGTGTGCGTTCACTGTGGAGGACTGTTGATCTTCAGTGTGTGTTCACTGTGAAGGACTGTTGATCATCAGTGTGTGTCCACTGTGGAGGACTGTTGATCTTCAGTGTGTGTCCACTGTGGAGGACTGTTGATCTTCAGTGTGTGTTCACTGTGAAGGACTGTTGATCTTCAGTGTGTGTCACTGTGAAGGGACTTTAATCTTCAGTGTGTGTTCACTGTGGAGGACTGTTGATATTCAGTGTGTGTTGACTGTGGAGGGATTTGTTGATCTTCAGTGTGTGTGTTCACTGTGGAGGAACTGTTGATCTTCAGTGTGTGGTCACTGTGATATGAAGGGACCGTTGATCTTTTAGTGTGTTCACTGTGGAAGAACCGTTGATATTTTAGTGTGTTCACTGTGAAGGAACCGTTGATCTTTTAGTGTGTTCACTGTGCCTTTTGTGTTTTAGGTGACTGTGGAGTGACTTTCAGGGTGTGGTCACAGTAAAGGAAATATTGATCTTCTGTGTGTTCGCTGTGAACTGACGTTTAGTGTGCGTGTTCACAGTACAGGGACTGTTGGTCTTCAGTGTGTGTTCACTGCGGAGGAACGTGTAGTATTCATCAGCATGTCAAGACTGGTCAAGACATGAACCATGTTCCTCTCAGGCTGGTATTCATGGGGAATATGACGTGGGAGAACATGGTTACTTAGATTTCATTGAATAACGTGGAAGAAGCTGAATTGTTTGGTTGATTCCTTTCCATTTGAGGCCAAGGCACACTCAAACAATTCTTACTTCCCATTTGAGGCCAAGGCACACTCAAACAATTCTCACTTCCCAATTTGAGGCCAAGGCACACTCAAACAATTCTTACACAGAACCAGTCACAGCCAAAAAGTCCTAATTTATGTAAAATTGTTTACAGGTAAGAGTTTCTTGTTTGTCAGGAAGATGACTAAAAATACATTTTTTTCACATATAATTGTCATTAATGAGGGAATTAATGCAATTTGGTCGGTTTTAAATGAAGAATTAAAGTTCATGGTCAGGACAGTTGGCATCCACTTCTTTCATGTGTGTGTGTGTGTGTGTGTGTGTGTGTGTGTGTGTGTAGACGCGCACACGATGATGAAAGTGATGTCATCTCCTGAGACGAGCTTTTGACTTTGCAAAGGCGTTCGATAGTTCACGCTTGATGTTATAGGTCTTCTGGCAGCCGCCACTTGGCTTAGCGCTATCTTTGCCTCGGTAACTGCTGTTTGACGTTCAGCACACATCTGTATAGGTTTGTGCTGGTGTCTGATGGTTCCTTTGACTTGATGCCGTTAGTCCCACATGCAGAGCAACGCAGTCTGGTTTAGGATGGAGTTGTTTCTTGGCTTCTTCCATCGCTGCTTTCCAGTCATTGATTGTGAACACTTCGCGTTGGGCAAGCTGTAATCCATATGACCGTCCCAGCCGACTGCCGTCAATTTCTTTCAAGACAGAGTCGTGAAGAAGCAGAACACGAGGAGCTGTGGAACAGCATGCGTCATTGACTTTGTGGATGTCATGCCTGTCTTTGGCATTGTGTAGTTTGCTTTGGTTTGTTCTATATTTGACTTTGTGGATGTCATGCCTGTCTTTGGCATTATGCAGTTTGCTTTGGGTTTGTTCTATATTTGACTTTGTGGATGTCATGCCTGTCTTTGGCATTATGCAGTTTGCTTTGGGTTTGTTCTATATATTTGACTTTGTGGATGTCATGCCTGTCTTTGGCATTATGCAGTTTGCTTTGGGTTTGTTCTATATTTGGTTTTGCTTTGTTTATTATCATTATTTTTTTTTTCCTTCATGACACTATCATCCGCACTTGCCAGATTGCATTTTACTGCATCGGCATATGATTTAAAATTAGTGTGTGTGTGCGTGTGCGCGCGCGCGTGTGTGTGTTGTGTGTGTGTGTGTGTGTGTGTGTGTGTGTGTGTGTGTGTGTGTGTGTGTGTGTGTGTGTGCGTGCGTGCGTGTGTGTGTTTGTGCGTATGTGTGTGGTGCGTGTGTGTGTGTGTGTGTGTGTGTGTGTGTGTGTGTGTGTGTGTGGGCGTGTGTGTGCGTGCATGGTGCGTGTGTGTTTTTTGTCTGTCTGCAGGCCAGTGTGTGTGTGTGTGTGTGTGTGTGTGTGTGTGTGTGTGTGTGTGTGTGTGTGTGTGTGTGTGTGTGTGTTTCTGATATAATGGTGTGCAGAACTGCTCATGCTGGAATATGTCTGACTATCTGAATATTCGCCTGCGGTCATCTGGGAAATACATCTCCACCATGGTGAAAAAAAAATACCCTGTACGACATTTATTGTACATAAGCACGTGACTAAGACTGTAGATTAGTACAACGAAACGAACAGACGAGGGCATCAGGAGTAGAGGTAACCAATCGTTCAGTCCTAGATGACACGAAAAGGTTTGGAACATCAAGTCGTAACAGAGAGCAAGGGAGATCACCAAGTCTTAACTTTTTGTCATGGATACGTCAGCCTGTTGGGAACATCGGAATTTCAGCAATTGGAATTGTGCAGTAATCTTGCACAACAAGGCTGAATCCTTTATTAGGATTGGGAGCACAGAACCGCGTGGAATTGTGATCGGTTCGTTCTAGAACTATGTTCCATCTCAGAAGTTTGTTGTTGTTGTTGTTGTTGTGTTAATCTGCAATTCAAACAAAAAGCGTCCAGGCCGTGTGATACTGACTGCTCCCTGTGAAAGTGGGCGTGGCTCTGGAAGGGGGAGTCGAAGGGAGTGTCTGGGAGAATGCAGCTGAGAGGATTTTGAAGATATACAACAGTAAAAAAAAAAAAATGATCGTAGGATGTCTTCTGTTAAAATTGAGAAAAAAAAAACAGGAACAGTTCCACCAGACAAACACAGGCCTAGTCTCCTTGTTTTCCAATGAGCAATCGGATCACGTTGCAGCAAATGCACAAATACAATTTTGTGTAGAAACATACTATGATTACATAAAAACATTTAGGTTCAATTCAACAGCTTTTATTTACAACTCAAACCGACCACACACACACACACACACACGGGCAAGGAGGGAGGTGGGGTGGGGGGGGGGGGGGGGGGGGAGAGAGAGCAACAAAAAAAGCTGTCACATCGTCAAAATCGATTCTACAAAGCGTGGTTCCACAGTAAAATGTGTACAAGTTGTGTCAGATACAATAAAACTCTCCAATACGATGACATTGCTCTACAATCCTCGAGTATATTATCACACAATCGATTACTATTTCTATTTTAGCATTCTAGCAAAGCACAGAATACTCATTCTGTAGACCAGCATTTCAGACGATGAATACTGTAATCTGCCTTCATCGATGGGGAAACGAGAACGACTTTCATGGGCTGAGGCTCACCTCAGACCGCTGCGTGGTTTGAAAGATGGGACCAACGGTCAAACATTTAAACGATACGTTTATTAGTAGAATTTCTAAATTCCAAAGATATTTTGTTATCCTGTAACCCCTATGTGGGTAGGGAAAACGTGAAAAGAACAAAAAGGATATAAAACGCAGTGTTTTAACAATAAAATAAAGCGCAGCTTCTTGCCACATCAGTAGCTGAATAGTAAAATAAGCAGGGGACTGAATAGCAAAATCAACATAGTGACATCACTTTACAAAAATTTCCTATGTTCACGGAAATTCAACAATACATTCTCACCATCAGAAAATAATCTACAAATATCACAAACTGTCATAACGTATTTTCTGGGTATGAAGTTCGCTGATGAATCTGCATATTTTGGGGGCTTTGCCTAACAAAACACAATCAAACAACAGCAACAACAACAACAGCAACTCTAGTCAACCATCTCCAGCTTCTGACATTCTCAACTATATCATTCCCCGCGGGAAACTCCGCCCCTCAGTCTGAGTCTAATTCTAAATGTATGGCTACTGCACCTAACATTAATCAATGGGTCTTATATGGCTACTGCACCTAACATTAATCAATGGGGCTTATATGGCTACTGCATCTAACATTAATCAATGGGGCTTATATGGCTACTGCATCTAACATTAATCAATGGGGCTTATATGGCTACTGCATCTAACTTTAATCAATGGGGCTTATATGGCTACTGCATCTAACTTTAATCAATGGGGCTTATATGGCTACTGCACGTAACTTTAATCAATGGTTCTCTTCATTATGAGCAGATGGCTGCTACATCTAACTTTATAATTTAATCAATGGGTCTTTAAAGACAGAACAGCCTGAAATGATGTGGCTCTGCATGCCCTGCTGTCATGGAGACCTCAGTTTCGATGTTCTCTCCACGTTTACGGCCTTAGTTTGATTCCGTCGGGGTCACCAGTCTGGGCAAGTCTATGGGGGCTGTCGTTCAACGGACGTGGTGGCGCTCTCTGTGGGGAGAGCTCACTCACGCCGGCAAGCAGTTATTGTCGTCAGTATGGAAGTTGGTGTCCTGCGTATGTTGGGTCAGACTTGGCACCACTGGACACCAGCGAAGTGATTCGGTAGCAGTGCCGTGCCTCCTTCGGCGCCATCTCCGTAGGGATGCATCTTGATGACGTGACGTTGACTGCTCTCTATGTATTGCCGGTTGTTGGGCTGTGGCGGCACGGCGGCTGTGGCTGTGGAGAGAGAGAGACAGAATGAGCGGCGTGTGTGCCATGCCACTGAGGTGGCACGGAAGATGGAACAGGGGAAAAGAAGCTGGAAAGAATAAACAGAAAGAATTTTGCGGCTAAAGGCCTACATATATTTGAGCATACATGCATAGCTCAGAATTCCACCTGCGTCTAATGAACAATCAATACTGATTTTTCAGAACGTTGCATAGTACATAATCTATGCTCTGCTAAGCTCAGGGACATTTTTTCGTTGAATTCAAGATTTACGAATTCTGTTGTTTTCTCTTGGCGTTAAACGTTATAAAGTCCAATGGTCTACCTAACCGCCGTGGGGTCAGTGAGCTGTCAGCGGCTTACTGTGTGGGGCACGGCATAATGGAGAACGGAGCCTACCCCTCCCTTCCGCCGCCTTTATTTTTCCCTGAAAAAAAAGGGAAAAAAAAAAAAGGAAAAAAAATCTGACTCCACAAGCGGTTCGAATTCAACACGTGTCCCTCAGTTCCGCAGACAAACGCTGACTGTGTTCTCTCGGTCATAATAACATCCCCCCCCCCCCTCCTCCGCCCCCCCCCCCCCCCCCCCCCCCCCCCCAAAAAAAAAAAAAAAAAAAAAAAAAGAAAAGAGAAAAACCAACGAACAAAACCCAACTACATATCCGTTGACGTATTTGCATTAAAACAGCTGATTGGTGGTGAACGTTGTTTAGATGGCCTTTTTCAGAACTAGGTGATAAATCGATATAGCGCAGACTTTAACCAAGATCGAACAGTCCTTTTGATTTTTTTCACCCTTCCACCAGACCCTACTGGGGTCAATCACACATCTTGTGATATCATCAGCCAAACTGCCACAGCTACATCAACACTTTGAGCTGACTTGAAATATCACAGTACCTCTGCTACAGCAGTTTGCAAGTCTCTTGGTCAATTTGTGGCTGTGAAGTGATTGAATACTTACCCCCTTCCTCTCCCTCCCCTCCCCCTCCCACCGCCCCAGTTTCCTTGTGAATACTATTTCGCCCATTGGTAGAGGTTATGATGCAAATCCCCACCAAATTTTACAAGTTTATAGATGTCAATCCAGGCAATAAGCCTCATTTAAAAGCAAAACAAAACAAAAATCTAGGCACTGTTTTATAGGAAATCTTTAGAAAAAAAGTTGTTGAAAATGCCCTATTTTGCCACTTTATGAAACAAAGTGGAAAAAGAAATACTAGGTAGGCCTTTTGATCTAAATCCACATCACATTCCCTGGTCCTCATTTTATGTCTCCACCATGTTTGATTAAAACCGGTTTAGTTGTCGTGTAATCCTGCTGACAAACAAACAAACGAACCAACAGACGTAGATGAAAACATAACCTCCTTGTCAAGGGTGATTCAGTGTCAAATTCATACTAAACCCTATTATCAATCAATTATCAATCTACCATAATCACTACCATCATCACTGATATATCATAGCATTAAACAATCATTACAAAAGAAAGAAACAAACAAACCCTGGTGTTTTACTACCCTCCAATCCCTTTTGTTTCTCTCTTCAGTGTTCAGCCACTATCAATACTACAACTATCATCATCATATTATCACCAGAAGATTAACAGTATTCCTCCGCTTAGCATTTACATGTTTTCATCCTCGTCACTGTTATCACTATAAATTGCTATTGTTACCATTATCACTATTGTCTTCATTATATTTTTCAGCTCCCATGATCCCCTTCTCAACGGCCTCGTCTTCACTCGACAGCCATTTTGCGCCGAATATGAGAAATAAGTGGTTGATCGTTCTTTTTTGTTGTCGTAAATGTTGTTTTTATTTGAAGAATACCCAAGAGGTCAAAATGCACTGTGTTTTGTGCTGTAATAGCTTTGTCTGTATTGTCTTGCAGAACTAAGACCCTTTCTTTTTGAAATTGTCATACTAGCCCCATTAAACCTCAAGTTGTCAAGTGTCACGCCTATAGCAACCTCATTGAACCTCAAAGTGTAAAGTGTCACATATATAATAACTCACCATTGAACCTCAAACTGCGGTGTTTTTCTTTTTTCAGATAAGTTGTAGCAATTGTCACGTTGATGTTAACAGTTTGATAGATATGATCTTATGTCTAATCTTTCATTTTGCGATAAATTCTAGTAGTGATATGGCGTCGTGTGTCCTTTCTTTGCAGCAGGATGTATCACAGGTAAAACATGTCTGACTTCTTTGGTATGATTTCAATCACAGGTGAGACAACACGTCTGATGTGTTGGTTATTACATTGTCACACAGTTAACACAACGCGTCTGGTGTAGCCTATATCACAGACAGGATTCTATAAGTCTGTAAGTCTGATTTTTTGTTCCAGTAGTCTCTGTCACACGCACGATGTTACATTTTATTTTGTTTCTGCAGTTTCTTTATACTGCTAAACATTTGCAGTTAAATCGGTCACTTTATTTAACATTTCGACGCAGAGCAGTTCACATACTTAACGGCCTAGTATATCGGACATTTCCTGCACCGTCATTTATGTAGCTCAACATAAACATAATTTTACGGGGTGTTAACAGTTTAAAATGACACACTAACATAAAAAATGATCGTTGAATTTAATTGCAGCGAGCTCCGTGTCACCAATTTATCCACACATTCGATTGTAGTTTAAAACCTCTAACTTGTCCTTTTTCCCCCCTTCCGCTGTAGAGAGGTATCAGTCTTACAGTAGTGTCCCTTGGGTTAAGGCAGGAAAGGCGTGTCAGCTGATCGCTTGGCCCCAAGCTTCAGTGCCACGACAGCAAGGAAAGGCCAGGGTAGTCCATCCATCCCTCTATTTTTTTCTTCTTCTTCTTCTCTTCTTTGCTTGTTTGCCGTTCTAATCACATAAGTGCGTGAACGTTGACTGAAAGTAAAAGGATTGTGTTCACCTATAAACTGTCATTAAAACTGTCTTCTGGAAAAGAAAACTACTGTTTTAGTGGGGGGGGGGGGGGGGGGGGGGGGGGACAACAATAATAATCGATTACTAAGGAGTTTTAAGTCAGGAAGTTTCCACAGTAGGAGACAGAATCTACTACACTGCTCACGTCTTTCCTGGCGAGCACTTGTAATACTGCCAGTACAACGATAGAAACAATACATATATGAGTTTGTTTTTTTCCGTGCACGTTGATACATGTGCCAAACAAGTCCCCACCAAAAAAAAAAAAGTCTGATTTGCCCAAGGCTGGACGGCTC